>PVIY010013285.1:0-59658 GCA_004026745.1 Myrmecophaga tridactyla | reverse complement strand
CACCTTCGGGGAGTGGTGAGAATGGGGGAGAATTCAACCTCCCTGAGTTGAATTTTTGATGTTCTTGCAAGCAGTGTGGACGGCCAGGGCTGTAGGCTGAGCCCCCAGTCTTGAGGTTTGTTCGTGTGGGACTTGATCCCACAGAGGACAGGTCAAGCCTGCTTGAGGTTGGGCCTGGGAGTCATCCCCAAGAGAGCAAGAGTTGCTCAGATGTGGCCTCTCTCTCCAGCTGGCACAGCAGGCAGAATCACCTCCCTCCCCCGTCTACGTGGGACATGACTCCCAGGGGTGTGGACCTTCCTGGCAACGTGGGACAGAAATCCTAGAATGAGCAGAGACTCAGCATCAAGGGATTGAGAAAAACCCTAGAATGAGCTGAGGCTCAGCATCAAGGGATTGAGAAATCGTTCTCGACCAACAGGGGGAAGAGTGAAATGAGACAAAGTGTCAATGGCTGGGGGATTCTGGGCAGAGTCGAGAGGTTGTCCTGGAGGTTGTTCTTGCACATTAAGTAGATATCACCTTATTATTCAAGATGTAATGGAGAGGCTGGAGGGAGATGCCTGAAGGTGTAGAGCTGTGTTCCAGTAGCCATGTTTCTTGAGGATGATTGTTTAATGATACAGCTTTCACATTGTGACTGTGTGATTGTGGAAACCTTGTGTTTGATGCTCCTTTTATCTACCTTGTCAACAGACAAGTAGAATATATGGAATAAAATTAAATAATGAGGGGAACAAATGTTAAAATAAATTTAGTTTGAAATGCTGGTGATCAATGAGGGGGAGGGGTAAGGGGTATGGTATGTATATATATTTTTCTGTTTTTTGTTTTATTTCTTTTTCTGCTGTCTTTATTTCTTTTTCTGAATTGATGCAAATGTTCTAAGGAATGATCATGATGATGAATGTGCAACTATGTGATGATATTGTGAATTACTGATTGTATATGTAGAACGGAATGATTATATATTAAGAATGTGTTTCTTTGTTGTCATATTTTTAAAATTTAAAATTAATAAAAAAAATTTAAGAAAGTCAAAAAAAGGAAATTTATCAATAACCAGTTTACAGTTCAGAGGCCATGAAAATGTCCAAATTAAGGCACCAACAAGAGATTACCTTCACTCAAGAAAGGCCAATGTCTGTCATATGGGAAGGCACAGCGCTGGCATCTGCTGGTCTTTGTTCCAAGTTCTGTTGCTTCCAGCTTCTGATGCCAGCAGTTTCCTATCTAAGCATCTGTGGGCCTTCAACTAGCTACTCTTGGACACAACTCTGGGTTCTGAATTGCTTACCATCTCATGGGAAGGCATATGGAGATATCTGCTGGGCTCTGCCTGTGTCTGTCGACACTACAAGCATCTCCATCCAAACATCCATGTCTCTGTCCGCTTTGAAGTAACTGTTCTCCAAGCATTTGCATCTGAGTTTCTCCAAAGTGTTTCATCTTTTAAAGGACTCTAGTAAACTAATCAAGACCCACCTTGAATGGGTGGAGTCACAGCTCCATTTAAACAAAATGGCACACCCACAATTGGTGTGTCATATCTCCATGAAAGTAATCTAACCAAAAGATAACACCTACAGCTGGGTGTGTCACATCTCCATGGAAACAATCCAATCTAAGTTCCCTACCCTAAACAATAGGTCTGGTCCCACAGGATTGGATTAGGATAGAAATATTAGACATAATAGTTTCAAACTGGCACAATGACCAAATGGACTCATAAAATGCAAACAAGCAATTTACAGCAGAAATGTTTCTTAGCAATCTTCTTTTTACAGAAGAGGCTACTGAAACCAAAGGGATTAAGGAATTTCTATTCTCAGATTCTTAAAGTCCGTTGTAAGAATAATTCAGATATCTAGAATACTGGTCTGTTTTTTTTCTCAATGTGTCTAAGTCTGTAAACAACTAAACAGACAATGCACAATTGGATAAAATGATAAATGAAATAAATTCGAATGGATTTAAGCTAATAAGCAATGGGGAAAATAATCTTATGCAAAGTTTAATGAAGAGGAGACTCATGATAACACATTTTTAAGCCTATGGCAGAGAGGAGATCCACATTGTTCCAAATAATATGGAATTATTTTACTTCACTTTAACTATAAAAAGGATGAACAAAAACAGGCATATCTTCCATACCAATTATCTTGCATCAGGCCTGTGTGTTATAGGCACATAGGACCCATTACTATTTTTCAGTCTATATGTTGTCCCCAAATCAACATAAATTTGTAGAACTATTTAAGCTCTGTATCTAGGTTTTGTGTCTTGTGTGTCTCATACTGAGAGGAGGAAGAGGGCAGCCCTAAGTTGGGATACACTAAGTAATGTAGAACCATTTTTCATTAAAGGAGTCATAAGATCCTTTCAAATGTTATTGTTATTGTTTTTTCCTTATCTTGGGAGGCCAGATTAAACTTCTACATCAGTGCTCTGATTTTAATTCAAGTAACTTTGAATAAGGAAATGAGAACTTCTCATGATCCAGTAATTTATTTACCCAATGGATTAACAAATGTAACATTCATTATTAAAATAAATGTGGGATAACCAGACAATTAAGTTGAGTGCTGTATCAAGCATCTACTTTTGTCCCCTTAAATATAGAAAATTCTAGTCAATATGATATACAATTAAAGTAGAAACCATCATCTAATGATATCACATCAACTGTCTTTGTGTTTCTATTTTTCCCTAAATAAAACATGGACGTTATTAATCAGCGCTTTTAGTTGATTCCCCCATACAATAAGATAATAATTTATCACTGACCTATTACAGAAAAATTTGCCTCATTTACTATAAAAAGATTACAACTTGTGGATCAAGTGAACTGTTTCATTGCTTTCCATATTAAAGAGCAAAGTGTCAGTTTTTAGGGGTTTATTTTGTGGAGTCAAAGTGTTGGTTTATTCCCCTTAATGGTTTCAGTTTCAAAAAAGACTTTGTGCAAACAACAACAGCTTAGCAGAGCCATTTCTGATTGCCTGCTCTAGAGGCCATGTGAAACAGCTGCAGAAAAAAAGTTAGGACAACATTAGGCTACATTTAGATTATTAAACAATGCTGGTACACCATAAGTGTTGGGTTGCATGTTCAAGAGTGATGGAAGAGGGCGGGCCACTGTGGCTCAGCAGGCAAGAATGCTTGCCTCCCATGCCAGAGGACCCGGGTTTGATTCCTGGTGCCTGCCCATGTAAAAAAAAAAAAAAAGAGTGATGGAAGATTTGTACTGACTCTGGAATTAGCTTGTTTTAAAAAATGGAGAAAGACAACTCTAGAATATGGTAAAAGCTATAGTTTTGCTGTACACAAATAGGCCAGCATCTCATGAATAATTTGGAATACTTGGTTAAGTTTTCCGGTTCTAATGATGTATTCCAGAAATAATAGAAATAATACATGGAGAGGTCTTGAAAATGCTTCCTCAATGGTAGCTGTTCTCCACTCTGAACGTCCATTATACTCAGCTGGAAAAGCTTGGAGAAAACAATATCTAGGTTCTGTTTCTGGCATGACACTGTGAGGAGCTTTGTGCACCAGCTACCCAATGGAATTGATGGAAGCTATTTTTAAAAACCAACCATTTAGGTCTCTAGAAATTTCTCCAAAAGCACATGAAGAAACATCTACTCAAGAAAATGTACTAAAACTCAGAGAGAACAGCAAAAGTCAGTTGCATTTGAAATAAGATGCACTCACTCACTACCCTACCAGCTCAATGAGATAAAATTTGATTCCAGACTGAAGCAGCCAAGAATTGAGGGCTTCCTCTTTCTTCATGTCCTTGTCAGAGTGATATCTTCATGGGAGGGACAGGATGTCAGAATGTCTCATCCTCTTCCTGCTACTTCTTGCTGAAGCGAAGTTCTGGGTGTATCCATCTGATCCCTGGGACACTCTGTTTCCACACAAACTCAACTTATGGTATAGAGGCCCTATCTTGGGTTCACTGCTTCTGAGAATGCTAGGACCCCAATTGCCCTTGTCCTCGCTGATAAGGTGGCTGTGATAGAGGCAAGCCGAGAAGACAAGAGATTCTTGTCCCCCTCCACTAAGCACAAATATCTTAAAATGGGTCTACAACTCAAGAGAAGCACATAGTGCTCGCTTTGGCAGCACATATACTAAAATTGGAACGATACAGAGAAGATTAGCATGGCCCCTGCGCAAGGATGACACACAAATTCGTGAAGCATTCCATATTTAAAAAAAAAAAAAAAGAGAGAGAGAGAAGTACACATTTGTCCCTATCCCTAGCTCCAGATCTCTGGCACAAAGGTTTTGTCTAGGAGGTGGGGATGGGTTAAAAACAGGTTATAAAATAGATTCCTAATTTCTTCTCAAAAGAACTGACTTAAATTGTAATAGAAAGAAGAGGAATTTAAACAAGAGTACTGTCAAAAATAGTGGAGATTGCAGTGAAAGACAATTGGGAGGAAACTGGAGGACTCATTGGAGATTATGAAATCTGAAGATGTGATGTCTTCCCTAATTTTGGTATTATGATACTGTGGCCCTCATTAAATGAGTTGAGAAGTGTTCGCTCTTCTGTTTTGGGAGCAGTTTGTGAAGACTTGCTATTAATTCTTCTTTAACTGATGGGCAGAACTCACTAGTGAAACCATCTGGGACTAGGCTTTAGTGGATAGATTTTTTTTTCATTATTAATTCAATACTTCCCTTGTTATAGTTTTCTTCCAATTTTCTATTTCTCTTTGAGTTAGTTTGGGAAGTTTGCATTTTCTAGGAATTTGCCCAGTTCATCTACGTTATCTACTATAATGTCATACAATTGTTCATAGTATTCTTTAAAAGTCCTTTTATATCTGTAAGGTCCATAGTAATGTCTCCTCTTTCATTGATGATTCTAGTAACCTGAGACTTCTCTCTTTCTTTCTTGGCTTATCTAGCTATAGATGTTTCTGTTTTGTTTTATGGCCTTCTTATCCCTCGAGGTAACATTTCTGGACTTTGGCTCAGGAGCTAGAGTAGTGACAGTGGCATGCTGCTTTCTGAATGACAATTGTGTTTTAGTGGCTGAGTTCTCAGTGGTGGTGGGGTCAGTAGCCTAATGTCTTCCTAAATTCTTTCTTCTGTTGCACAACAATTGCCTTAGGAGCTGGGACAAAGACATCAGGATTCCAGCATTCTCACTGTATCTAACTCAAGGTAAAGCCTCCATTCCATGAGTGGGAGTTGAAAAGAAAAAGGAAGCCTCCACCTTAAAACTGCATTCACCCAGAACTTAGTTTCAGCAGGTAGTGGGTCTCAAGATAAGGATTGCTGATGTTCTTCTCTTCCTGGGGAGAACACCCTTCAACTAAAAACTAGAGGAAGAGGGAACCCTTGTTCTTGGTTATCTGGAGTGGCATCTCTTACCTTCTGAAATGGAAGTGGGAGGGAAGAGCAGTCTTGTTACAAATACCTCAGGGTCTTGCTTTCTTTTCCATTTTTTGTAGATTTTCTTGAATGGATATTTCCTCACTTGCTGTGCACACTCAGGACTATTTGTGGAGCCTTTAAATTATCGGTTTTACAAAAATCTTGACCACTTTCACTGAGGAGCAGGTCCTCTGTGTTCCTCACGCTGTCATGCTGGAAGACAGTGCAGTTGCTTTGGAAAACAGTCTGTCATTTCCTCATAAGATTAATCATGGCATTAGCATATGACCACAAATTCCTCTCTTAGTTATATACTCAAGATAGATGAAAACGTATGTCACACAAAACTCACACATGAGTGTTCATAGCAGCATTATTCAGAATAGTTTGAATGTAGAAGCAATACAAATGCCGCTCAAGTGATGAATTGATACAGAAAATATGCTATATCAATAAAATGGAATATTTAACCACCAAAATAAAGTACTGATATGTGCTGCAAAGTGGGCAAACCTTGAAAACATTAAGCTAAAAAAGTTTGTCATAAAAGACCATGTAATTTATAATTCCATAAATGCACAGGGCATTGAAGCTATTTTGTACAATACCGTATCAGTGGACACATGATATTATACATATGTCAAACCCATACAACTGTACACACAAATGGTGACCCTTAATGCAAACTATGGGCTTTAGTTACTAAAAATGTATTGATATTGGTTTATCAATTGTAGCAAATGCATCACATAATGTTAATAATAGGGAAACTATTCTGGGTATGGTGTGGAGGGGTATATAGAACCTTGTACTTTCTTTGCAATTTTTCAATAAATCTAAAATTTCTCCAAGTATAATGTTTAATATTCCATTTATATTAAATGCTCATTATAGGTATATAATAGAGTAAAAGTAGATTAGTGGTTGCTTGGTTCTTGGGAGGATGGGGGTATGGACAGTTATCGTTAAAAGGTATACAGTTTCTTTATAATGTGAAGAAAATGTTCTAAGATTGACTGTGATGATGTTTGCATTTATCTGTAAATATATTTTAAAACATTAAATTGGCACTTTAAATGGATGAATTACATGGCATGTTAATTATATCACAATAAGGGGGCTAAAACAAACAAACAAAAAACCCTTACATACAAAAATTTGATTTAATGGATCTGGAGTGAGTCAACAGCACTGACATTTGATTGTTTGTTTTAAATTCCCCAGTTGATTTTATAGTTAAAAAAGGTACTGCTCTACCTTCTCACTTTACTGAGTAATTTAACTTACTGGCTATGCTACAGCATAATCCATAGAGCTTTAAACAGACCATAATCAGATCACTGGAGAGTGTAGAAGCATAGTAAACAATTATGCTTTCAGGAGTTCTTAATGTACCCTTAAAGTTTGATCTACAACCTTTTTTTTTAAATTTTGCATATGGGCAGGAGTCACCAGGGATCGAACTCCAGACCTCCAGCATGGCAGGTCAGAGCTCTGCCTGCTGAGCCAGGGCAGCCACCCTGATCTACAACCTTTTATTCAGAAGGAGGTCCTAGCATAACATTAGCAGGATCACATTAGCAGGATCCTATAGCTCTGCTGAACCAGAATCTGCATTTTGACAATAGCCAGGTAATCTGTTAGCAGTTTAAAGTTTCAGAAGTTCTAGTATAGGAATTACTCTAATACATATAGAGCAGTGTTTCTCCTCATCAGAACAGGAGGACTGAAGATTCTACCACTTCTACCAAGAAAGCTAGATCTCTGTATTTGTCACTGCCTCCATCTGAGAGATAAAGAGAATGTTTGTTGTTTTTTTATCTCATTTTGGGACTACTGTCCCAATTCCCTCATCTCTCTTAAAGCAGTATACACTCTCAGCCTATCATTGAGAGGGCAGTGCTAAGATGGTCACAGCAAGAGTTTATGGTGAGTAAAATTCCAGGTCCACAGGGTGGTTCTGCAAATTCTGTCAATTTAACACACGTATTACCTTTATTTTGAACTCTGTCTGTCTTGATACCTTGGTTGGCTGGGTCTTCTATTCTTGAGGAAAGTACGTCCTGTTATGAACGAAATTCAAGTACAATTAGAGAATACAACTGTGTAATGGCTTTTACAGGGTTAAATAGTGTCCCTCAAAAATTCATGTCTACCTGGAACCAGAATATGACCTTATTAAGAAATGGGGTCTTTACAAATGTAGTTAGTTCAGATGAGATCTTACTCAATTAGAGTGAGCCCTAAACCAATGACTGGCCCTTATGTGAAGAGGGAAATTTGGAAACAGAGACACAGGAGCCCAGGGAAGATGTTCCTGCAGAGATGAGACAGAGATTGGAGTTATGCTGCCACAAGCCGAGAAACTCCAGGGGCTACCAGAAGCTGGAGGAAGCAAGGAAGGATCTACCTCTAAAGGCTTCAGAGAAGGCATGGTCCTGCCAGAACCTTGATTTTAGACTTCTAATCTCCATAACTGTGAGAGAATAGCATTGTGTTGTTTTGAAATGCACAGTTTGTGGTGATTTGTTACAGTGGCCAAGAAACAAATACATCCCTTTTCTTAAAGCCACCTAACATTAGAATTGACTGAGATCTCTCCTCCCTCAATTTTACATCAGGGATTCCAAACAACTTTCCTGTCATAGACACCTCTAGAATACAGTGAAGGCCATGGTCGCCCTTCTAAGATAAATACATCTATATGTATGTAATTTAAGAAAACTTATGGACCTGCCCAAGATTATGCAAGTAGAGAGGTTCTACTAGACCAAACTTTTTCTTCTGGGGGGCAGGGGTTTAGGAAGAGAGCCAAATTTATCAACATCAGGTTTATTGATTCAAACCAAAATCATGATAATTCCCAAATCGAAGTTAAAGCTTTTGGGATGCCAGACTTCATCAGAGCTTGTCCTAGTTCTGGGTAATATCATCCATGAACAATTATATTACAAAGAATATAATATGGAAAAAAGTACTTATTATAAAATTATACTCATTCATTTTATACTTCAGAAAAAAAACCACTAAGGTCTAATTCATTCTTGGAGTTTTCATGAACTACAGCTTTTGTTTGAGAATATATATTTTATTGCTTAGCTGAATCTGTATAGATACTAGAACATTTATATATATATAAGGATCATTTGTTTTCTAATCATTAGCTTATTTTCATAAAATCAGAATTTACTTTCTAGGAAGGGCAATATGGTACCTTTGTATTAAGTGATGAAGGAAGCTTTCTTCTCCTCCTTCTCATTTTAGAGGCCATTATTTTTTGTTTCCTACTTTCAATTCTTTGTCACCATCTTTATCTGTATTTGATTTTTATAATCACAAAGTGTCCCTATGATTTTGGTCAATCACAGTGATGTCTCTTTTTATATGAAACATGAATGGTATCCCACTCAAGTAGCTGAGGCTCTTTCTTCCATACAGCCACTTCCTCTTTGATGGACAAAGACTCCAGTAATTGTTGAAGATTATTGGTACTTGATTGTACTAAAGACTGTATCAAATTAATTTTCCTAAAGGTTACTTTCAATCAATGCCACTTCCCTGTTTATAATGTCACTTGCACAAGAAATAAATTAAAAACTCTTTATCATATTGTTCAAAGCCCCCGCAATTTGATTCTGGTCTTTTTCACTCAGTCTTACCATTCACTACTCAGATATTGCATTAGTATCCTGTACTCTGGTAAAATGATTCCTCTGACCATACTACTGACCATACCGTTTCCATCTCTTTTTGCTGAGATCAAAATTGCCAAATTCATTTTCATCCTGAAACCTTTCTTTACCATTTAACTTGAATACTGTCTCTCTAACCTAGGAACTTAATATAGCATTTTCTTCACTTTTATTTGAAATTTTAAAAAATACCAAATTCTACCTTGTTCAATAGTTACTTGAGCTTGCATCCTGGCAACCTAGCTTGTTTTCCCCCTGAACTGTCCAAAGAATTACAGGTAACCAAATTTCTAAAATGTATGTTTAATGAATAAATGATCAATCAGTTTAATTCAACAAACATCATTAAGGGTATACTTTGTGCATGCAATATATTTGGTTTTGTGGAAGTAACAAAGATAAGACCATAGGCCTTCTCTAAAGTAATCTGTAGTCAAGGTAAGAGACAGAAGTAATACAAAGGTAGACCAGGAGAAGTTCTATAAAACAACAAGCAAAATGCTATGTGAGCAGAGGTGAGAGAGTGATATGTTAAAAAAGAACAAATATCTAAGTTTAGTTTGTGGATTTACAGGAAATGGAAGTAAAAATCCCAGGCAGTTCATGTCATTGCTAAACTTTTCACGTGGTTTTCTTTTTTATTATTAAGTTAAAATCATCACATATTACATTATAGTTCACTTCGATTCTTCCTTATATTTGATTGTACCTCCTAACAGAAAAGGAAAGACAGCTTATAAGAGTTATACATAGAAATGTGTAGATATAGAACTAATCAATGACAACTTAAAAGCCAGAATGTCCAGCTAAAAACATCATTCTATACTTTATAATCACATTTTTAATGAAATGATATAATCATTTATGCCCTATTTCTGCCAAAATGCCCTTACCTAAATATGTAAATATAGTTCATATTAAAAATTTTAAATGTATCAGTCTTGGCCCTTGACAGCCAGGTACATGTCTGATCTACTGTCTGTATTTGCATATTATCCAGTGTAGTGATAGCTAGCATTCTCTATATAGTTGTTGAATTCAAACAAAGTCATAACCGCTGGTGAATCTGTGAACACAAAGAGCTTCTTGCTTTGTGGTGAAAGGCACCATTGTATTATTTGCTGCTTAGTAAAATTTACCTTGTCAGAAAGTGACATAGGCCTGGCACAAACTTCTAAAAGCGTTCAACTGAAAAAATGTCAAGGGATATTTGCTGGCAATCTTCAAGTGATGTGAGCAAATAGTTCAGCCACATGCTTCATGGTTGTCTTACATTTTTTAATCTAGGGGGTCACCATTCCAATATAACTATGCTGTCTTGGAAAGAATCCTTGGCATTTGCCAAATCATCACTGAAACCTTCTCCATAAGAAGGCCCTAGGCTGAAAACCAAAATCTTTGTGAAAGTAGTGTATACATACATAAACTTCATTTAAGAAAACCACCACCATGAAATTAAAGATGTAAGTTGAACCTTAGCCATTGAACACTGCACTGCCACAAAGGTTACTGGTCCTGGTGGCCCTAGTCCCAGGCCAGGTAAATGTCAGGTAACATTCATGGAAGGTTCTAGAAATCCACTGATTATGAAAACTGCTTCATCAAATATGAGGAAATGTATATTGAAATGATATCTCAGCTTGATACTTATCTGACAAGATAAAATTTTACTTTACAAGAGGGTGAAGAAAAGCATTTCTCTTAGTAGAGCCTTGAGATCCTCCAAGAAGAAATAGTCTGAGATGTTAATGAGAGTCAATATCAGGGTATATTTCAGTTATTCTAGCAAAGACATCCTTTATTACTAGTGGTGAATAACTCAATTCTAGGTGCTTTAAGCAATACCAAGTTTTAGTTCGATACCTATTTTCATAGACCCCATTATCTACACCTATAGTTTCTTATTTAGGCTTTCATCCTATTGAAAACAACTGACTTTTCCAAGAACTTTGGCACCATTAAGCCTGATGATGGGAATTCAGGAAGAGGTTAGGAAATAGAGGATCCAAATCATCGATAAGTAATCATTAGTGATTAGGATCAGTAATCACAGATAAAGAGCAAGATATTTCTGCGCTAAAATCAAAAGCTGATTTTGAACTTCCGTGTTCTTTCCCTCATAAAAGATCATAAAAAGGGCCTGAGGATCTTTTCAGTGCTGGTTGTGCATCTTTTCTCCCGAGAGTACTTCACAGGCCACCCTGCCACGCAGCTTGGTTTTGCCTCCAACAGGCCTTAATAGGATCCCCTGTTTGATCAGGCTACAGTTGCCCTCTGCAGGACTTTGAGAGACAGTCACCCTTTCTTGGCTTTTCCCCCTCCCCTGTCAGACTCCTCTCATTCACTTATGACTTTCTCTGAGAAAATTTCTCTAATAAATCACTTGCACACGAAACTTCATTGTAGGATCTACTACTGGGGAACCTGATCTAAGTCTCATTTAGTTTCCAGATATTTAGAAACAAACTATTAAAAAGGAGCTTACCTTTTTCATGGAAACACTACCATGGGCAAATTAAAAGACAACTTGAAAAATGTTTGGAACACACAACAAAGTGCTAATTCCCTAAATGTAAAGATCTCTTAAATTAATACATAAAGATCAAAACCTCACATGGGAGAAAGACAGAAAAAGAGAAATTACAGAAAATAAAACATGAATGACTCAGTTCAAAAATAAAATAGTGATTAAAATGATAAGATACAATTTTCACATTACTCAGATTGGAAAAGATTTTACAAAGGAAAATAAAACAATATTAGCTTGTGTGTGGGGAAATGAGCGTTCTTAATTGTTGGAGCAATTGCCGATTTCGATAACTCTCTGAAGAGCCAGTATTATTATTATAATTCAAAATTGATATGTCTTCAGCAGAGCAATTCCTGTTCAGCAAATATTATACATAAACACATATACCCACATACACGTATGCCAAGATATATCAAATTCAAGCAAAAATTTTATAATCATAATTCTAGAAACAACCTAAGTGTCTATTAATAAAAGACAAATTTAAAATATCATGATATATCTATACAATGGAATGTTGGGAAGTTATTAAAAATGAATTAATTTACTAGTGTACAACAATCTCTGACATATTTTAAAGATAAATTTAAGTTATATATCAGTTTGAATATTAAAATAGCTTGTATTTTGAAAACAAGCAAAAATTATATATGCGTATGTGCTATATTGGCATTAACTGTCTGGAAGAATATAGGAAACTGACTTCAGTGGTTGCTTGTAGGAGCCCAGGCAACAGAGGCCATGAATGGAAGGAAGACTTACATTTTACTATAGACCTTGTTATACTTTTTTATTTTTAATCTATGTGTTTATTATTTTACTAAAAATGGGAAGGAAAAAAAATGGATGAGGGAGAAGAGAAGGCAGCTAGAAGAACCTCACGCCTTACTCAAGGTAGTCATCTGAAAGAACAGATGAGCTGGAGAAGCCACCTGCCCTCATCCGAACTGTCTTTTATTTCCCTCACATGAACTGCTAGGCTAAGCTCCTCCAGGGAGTCAACCACAGAGATTCACTGTTCTGTAATTAAGTTGACAACTAAGCCCCTGCCTTTTGAGGTCTCTTTTAACTCTTTAAAGTTACCCTGATAGCTGCTTAGGTAGTTTTTCTAACCGAGAAAAACATTTATGAAGATCTTGTCCTCAGTCTCATTCTTGGTCCAAACTCTCAAAAATTCTGAAGCTGAATAACTCCTAATCCTAATGAATATTCCTGGAGGACATTTTCACAGCTGTTTTCCCAGATCCTCTCAGAGTTCATTCTTTCCTGTTCTTTCTCTCAGTTGGTGAGTCTCAGGGACACTCCCATCCTGTCATGAACTAACCAAATTCTTAGTCAACTATTACTCTTGCACTGAGTTCCTGTTCCCCGTGTTTTAGGTAAGAATCAGGGCACTCCTTTTCTCCTTTGTCGTCGGTGAGGAGACAGACACATCTGCCTGGTCTTCTGGTCCACAAAGGTAAATGTGTTCAGATTTTTAAAGAGTAGTGTAAAGGGACTGAGATAACTATGAATATTAGCACATCTTTACAGTGGCATTTAAAGGATTGAAATTGTTGTGTTGTTTTTTTTGCGTTGTTTTTAGAATTGCATGTGTCACATTTTGATGTATGCTATGTGCTAGATACATTGTATATTCTTAAAACAACAGTGATAATGGTTATTACTGATTGCTCATGTATTTTAAGCTTAAAGATATGCGCATAGCCAAAGTATTTTGCTTTGAGTCTGATACTGAGAACTAATCTTGTTAACCTCTGCTTATTTAATTTTTGTTAACTGCTTTACTTTTTTTGTGTGCAATAGAGATCGAACCAGCCTGTTTGATCAAACTAATATATATGCTCACCAAACATGATCAAATTATTTGGGTTCTATATTATTTTGTTTTGCTACTGTTTTGTTTTAAATGTTGCTCACTTATTCCACTAATCCAATTTAAAAGACTGAAAAGTTTCAAGATAATTCACTTTTTACAAGTCAGAAAAAATATTTCATTACAGCTGAGAAAGGCAGCTTAAAGTTTGAGATGGATTAGGTTGTTTCCATAATGGACTACCTTGCAAAGAAGCAACAACATTAATGAAGCTCATGCAAAGGCTTGTGTCAGTTTGATCTGCATATTGCTACTTCCATGAAGATACTCATGTAGGTTCCCTACTTCTCAGAACACACCACTTCGTGGTAAATGTCATTACTGAGGCACAACACAATCAGCACATCTGGCTCCGCTGCATTTCAGCTACAATAGTTCTTCATGACTTTAATATTTAGTTAAACAATTCTTTTTTTGGACTTCTTAGGGAAGCTTTAATGCTGGCAGGCCTATGAATCAGTGAATGGCATTGGGCTTTGCTTCCATCATTCATGCTTTTCACTGCCTTTCATACAGAAGAGGGTGGGGGAAGGGGATCAATTAATAATAATAACAGGAAGAACTTAGGTTTATTGAGTATTTACTCTGTGTTAGGCACTGTGCTAGGTGCTTTATTTATTTCATTATATTTTCATGGCAATTATATGGGAGAGTTACTATTATTATTCCCATTTTACAGATTTAAAAAAATCTGTGAACATTGTTGTAAGTAAGGCAATTGGAGATTTTATTATTATTTTAGGCATAAACACATTTCAGGATAAGATCTCCAAATATTCTATTTCTTTTTAGACAATGCCAAATTGATTTATGTTGGCTGTAAATATGTATGAATGGAGACCTTATAAAGAAAGTAAATTCAGATACAGAAGAAATCAGAAGTCAGAAGAAGCTGAAGAGAGAGTTTATCATGTGACAGTGAATTATCATCTCTAGAACACTCCTGACCCCGGGAGAAAACATGTTCTTGCCAGCATCTAGCCTCCAAACTGTGAGCCAAAAAATCCTTATTGTTTAAGCCACATCATTGTGTGAGATTTGTGATACCAGCTCTGCCAAACTAAGGTGGCATAGTAAATGTTTCTTTTGCGGTATTTGGCCAGGAACTCACCATCCCTAATTTTCTCTTGGAATATCTCTAATTTAATTACATATTAGCTTTTATGATTCTGAAAGGTCAAAACCAATCTTCTGCATACCTTATTACAGCAGTTTCTCTTATAATTTTGAGCATATACAAATGACCAATAATAGGTAAGATTTAATAATACAGGTGACCCAGAGGTAAGATTTAATAACACTGCTGTAGCCTTACACAGTTTCCTATAAATAAACACCCATAGGTATCATTTTACACATTCCAGCATCCGTGCAAGTTTGATAGTTATAAGTATTACCAATATATTTATTGAGAGGTAATTGATGCCTAGGGATTGGAAAACTTGGGTCCTCTGGCTGTTGCATAACAGAGCTCAAAACAGAAAGGAGGAGGACTGAGGAGAGGTGGTGAATTAGAAAGCTACCTCCACCAGAACAGACAGGAGCTCTCTGAGTCAACTATTTTGAAAAGTTGGTTCTTTGAAAAGATCAATAAGATTGACAAAACTTAAGTGGACTGATGTAGAAAAAACAAGGGATACAAATTACTAATATCAGAAATGAAAATCAGGGCATTAGCACTGTGATGGGTTGGAGGCTTTATGGACCCCAGTCAATCATGTTCTTAAAGCTGACTCATTCCCGTGGGTGTTCATTTATTGTAGGTAGGAGCTTTGATCAGGTTTTTTCAGTTGAGGCATGCTCCAGGTGGGTCTTGATCCTCTTATTGGAGTCCTTTGTAAAAGGATGAAATTCAGAGAAAGACATGCAAGCTGAGAAAGAAAGATACAGATGGAGCAGCCAGAGGCTGAAAGCAAAGAAACTCTAGAGAGAAGGGAGAGACCAGCAGATGCTGCCATGTGCCTTGCCACGTGACAGAGGATTATAAGATCACTGGTAGCTGGTTTTCAGGGAGAAAGCATCACCTGTTGATGCATTGACTTGGACATTTTCATGGCCTCTGAATTGTAAGTTTGCAAGTTAATAAATCCCCATTGTTAAATGCCAGCCTGTTTCTGATATATTGCATTTTGGCAGCTTAAGCAAACTAAAACAGCTACCATCTCCACTGAAATTAAAAAAGGACTACAAGAGGATACTATGCCAAATGTATGCCAAAAGATTAGATAATACAGATGAAAGGGATAAATTCCTGGAAACACACAAACTACTTACTTACTCAAGATTAAATAGAAAATATCAACAGAACAATAATAAGTAAAAGATTGAACTAGTAATCAAAAACCTCCCAGCAACAGAAAGACCAGAATCAGATGGATTCTTTGGTGAATTTTACCAAACATTCCAAGAATAATTAACACTAATCCTGCTGAAATGCTTCCAAAAAATTGAAGAGGAGGGAATACTCCCTAGTTCATTCTATGAGAACACATCATCCTCATGCCAAAGCCAGGCAAATATACCATAAGAAAATTAGAGGTCATTGTCTCTTTTTTACTATAGATACAAAAATATTCAACACAAATACTAGTAAACTGAATCCAACAGCACTTTAAATTAATTATATAGTAAGATCAAGTGGAATGTTTCTCAAGTATGCAATGGTAGTTCAGCATAAGAAAATCAATTAATGTAGTATACCACATGAAAGAATGAAAAGGGAAAAAATGTGATCATAACAATTGATGCAAAACTGAATCTGACAAAATCTAGCACCCCTCCTTGACAAAAACACTAAGAAAACTAGGAATAGAAAGAAAACTTTATCCACCTAATAAACAGCAAAATGAAAAACCTACAGCAAACAACATACTTAATGGTGAAAGAATGAAAGCTTTCCCTCTGAGATCAGGGAAAAGACAAGGATGCTCATTGTTATTCCACATTATACTAGAAGTTTTAGTCAGAAATGAGGCAAGTAAAAGAATCAAAAAGCCTCTTTACTTGAAAGGGAGAAGTAAAATTTTCCTCTTTGTGGATGATCTTTTGTAAAGAAAATGCTAGAAAATCCATGACAAAGCTCCTAAAACTAATAAATGAATTCAGCAAAGTGGCAGGGTACAAGATCAACACCTCCAAATAGGTAGTGTTTATATACACTAGCAATGAATAATCAAAAGGAAAAAAATCTATTTATACTAGCAACTAAAAGAATCAAATATCAATGAACAAAAATCTAACCATGGATGTAAAAGACTTGTATACAGAGATACTTCAAAACATTGCTAGAATAATTCACAAAAGACCTAAGTAAAGGGAAGGATATTCTGTGTTTATGGGTTGGAAAACAATATTGTTAAGATGTCAATTCTAGCCCTTAAAATTTACAGATTCAACACAATCCCATTCAAAGTTCCAACAACTTTCTTTGCCAAAATGAAGAAGCCAATCATCAAATTTTATCGAGAAGGGGTACCAAACAGCCATGACTATCTTGTAAAAGAAGAACAATGTTGGATGATTCACACTTTCCAATCTTAAAATTTATTACAAAGCCACAATTATTAAAACAGCATGGCACTGCGTCAAGGCCAAATATACAGACCAATGAAGCAGAATTGAATGCTTAGAAATCAACCCTCATATTTATGGCCAACTGATAACTGACAAGGGGTCAAATACCATTCAACTGGGAATGAATAGTCTCTTCAAGAAATGCTGCTGGAAAATGGATCTCCAATTGCAGAAAAAAAGGAGGACCCCTACCTCACACTGTATACAAAAATCAACCCAAAATGGATAAAAAATTTAAATATAAGAGCCAAGTCTACAAACAACCTGGAAGACAACACGGGGAAGCATCTTCAGGACCAATGGTTTTTTAGATTTTTCTCAAAAATCAAAAGAAAAAATAGATAAATGGGGCCACATCAAATTTAACTTTTTTGCACCTCAAAGGAGCTTATCATGAAAGTAAAATCACAAATTACACAGCGGGAGAATATATTTGGAAACTATATATCTAAAATGGGCTTCATATTCTGAATAGATTAAGAAATCCTTCAACTCAACAACAAAAAGACAAACAATTCAATTTAAAAAAATGGGCAAAAGCCTCAAACAAGCATTTCTCCAAAGAAGATATATAAATGGTCAAAAAGCAAATGAAAAGATGCTTAACATAAATAGCCACTAGGGAAATGCAAATCAAGACCACACTGAGATATCATTCCCCACTCATTAAATAGCTACTATGAAAAATGGAAATTACAAGATGAAAAATAATGGTTGCATTTTCTTTTGAAAGTGAGCTCATGTATTTTTCTTTTATAGTATTTATTTTCAGCACTGGGGTTGGGTGTGGGATGGTGTAGGTTATGAAAAAAGGGTCAGGATTCACTGCACTGTTCCAAAGGAAATTTTTTCAAGAATAAGATCTCTATTTTTAATAAAACTCCCTTGTTATCATCTGTCATGAATTTAAAATGCCAAAGTTTTCACTTTTTTAACCTGCAAATATAATTTGCTTAAGGTTTCAATATTTATCTTTTATAGTTAATCAGACTCTGGTTTTACAGCTCCTTAGAAATATTATTCCCTAATGATATCATGGCATAACAGGACAAACTTTAAGTGCATAAAATGTGCAAATTACATTTCTATGTTCCACAGAGCAATTAAAATAAAATTTGATTTAAGCACTGCTCTTGAGGGATTCCTTTATTTATTTGATTTTCTTCTTCCCCTATGCCCCCCTTTCCCACTTTAAGGAAAAGGGGCAGGATTCAAAAATAGTACAACTACATAAAACTCCAAACTTTCTTTTTTATCATTTTGAGAATATTAATTCTAGTTTATTTTATAAATTTTGTAAAGAGGAATGACTTTAACTTTTATAGTTAATGCTGCATATCCTTGGAAATTGTGACATTTATTTTTATCCATATTACACTACAGAAATCAATCGTTAATTTAACAAAATGCTTAGGAATGAAAACAACTGTGATGAAGGCTTGATTTACCATTGGGTTCTTAAACTCAATGCTAATTTAGAAATTTATGACATTCTTATGTTAATTTATCCTGCTAGCTAATTCTGCCACAGGCCCTTGAATTTGTTGGAATTAAAACAACTCCCATACACACACACACACACACACACACACACACACACACACACACACATACAGGATCCTCTTCCTCATCACACAATAATATCTAAAAAGATTGAGTCTTTAATTGACTGGACAAAGGGCTGTCTTTTCTTACCCAACAGGTTAAATGCTGCAGTGCTCTTGGGCGCAGTTTTTGACCTACAGATATCTTAGTGGAAAACTGTTTGTCACTTCAAAGGTAAGTTGCCGGTTTTTCTTTCCATTGCATCTCCCTGTAGAGGAAAATCTGTTAGGTCTTTCTATGTAGAATTTGTATAATGTGCCACATTTTAAGGCTACCTCCTAAGTTTTGTGGGTAGCTTGCTTGCCATCTAATTGTTCCTGGTAGTGGCTGCATAGATTAAGGTTTAGCACTTTCTTTAGCTTTGAGGATCTCCAGACTGTGGAAAACTCTATGTGGGGATGGCACAGACCAAGCTAAGGCAAAGGGAGGGGAAGAACAACTCATACATATAGAAAATGGAAAGGGGAAGGATAAAGGAGTTGGTGGAATGCCAGTAAAGATGGTAACAACTTCTCTTCTTGAATCAAGTGTGGGAAATCTATTTCTGGCCAAGTTATTTAAAAAAATATTGTTTAACAAGAAAATTTCTAGAAAAACATTTTATGCGAAAGCTCCTTTTTTTGCATTGAAAACTTGTATAAACTTTTGCTGTAAGAGAAGAAATTTTCACATGAAGTTTTCTTCTTTGGAGATATTATTATGTTCTTTCTTAAAAGTTTGCTCAAAACTTTTACCTTGGATTCACTGTAACTTGTAACTAGAGGTAATATTCTTTAATGTTAGGAAAAAATTCATTATCTTCAAAAATAGGAGACCAATGGTTCTTAAGATTTTATCTTATTCTGATTACGAATTTCTGTTTAGGGTCATTTCCTTTTCTTGGTTGGGAATGAATGGAAAAATTTCCAAGGTAAAGACACATATTCCTGGGGACAATGACATAATTCTCATTGTGCCTTCACATAGCAGCGTACTACCAATCTAGTAACAAAGAAAGTTTCTAATTTCCTCCTAGAACCATAGAACATTTAAACATATTTTATTATAGGTAATTTTTGCCAATTCTAAATGCTAAATGATACACAGTTTAATTCTTTGCCCTAGGCCCAGGCCATTTAAATGTACCAAAATTTGCTGTAACTCTTCACATTGTGTCAATCAGAATGACAACAAAATCTGGCTTATCAAAGAGTATAAAAAGGAAGAGTTTATATATTGCTTTTATTATTAAGCCAGGCTAGCATCAGCCCTTTCAGAGGAATATATGCAATAGTAAGCATTTGTATAAACTCTTAACATGAGAGTACATTAGCATATGATGTGATGGATCAGTGCTTCAAAGGGCATTTAAACTTCTGCCCTGGTAATAAATTGTGATTGATCCAATAGTTTCCAGAAAACATATGGCTTTTACCTCTGACAGTGAGTTTTGCTTACTACCTTTCCTGCCCCCTTTAAAAAACAAATAAAGAAAAGATGAGATTTCATAATTCTGAAAGGTGGTTTTCGGTATTTGGCAGACCACTATGAAGTGATCTTTCAACATGCAACAAACAAGAATAAGAGGATAGAATTAAAATTTATTTTCATTCAACAGGCTTTTCTTGGGAAATTTTTGGTTCTGCATACCTAGGAAGTCAAAAAGAAAAATATCTGCATTCACTTCCATACAGGATCAGTGATTACTTGAAAAGATAAGGAAAATATTAGCTATCATGGAATTTGTTTCATTCATAAAAGGAAATAATTTTACTAATTCAAATACTGGAGTAAGTCCTCCATGTTCTAAAACTGCACTTAAAGTTGAGAGCTTGGTAATGCATACAAGCCGTGATACAGAAATGCAGTATAACAAACAATATATTCTATATTTCTTTTTTTTTCAGCTGCAAAAATTCCTGAACAAGAAGCAAGAAGAATATATAAATGTGATATAATTATTATGTCTCTATCCATCAAAGTGGCTGTATTCTATTACCTATTCTCTGTGGTTATATCTTGCACCAAATATTGGATAAATCAAAGTGTAGGAAGAAAGAAGTGATTTCCATAGACATTGCTCTTTCTAATGGGAGTGCTAAGGTTCAAACACATCTTCTTTGGGAGTTTCCCTGGGTTCAATGAAGCATCCCAAGCAGTGATCATCTTTCTTCTGATTACATGTTGCCTGGCTCTGAATTTCAGAGCACCTCCTCTTATTCCAAATGTTCCTTTCCTCTTGGCCTGGAATGTCCCAAGTGAACTTTGTGCTGAAAAGTTTCATGTACTGGTAGACCTGAGTCTCTTCTCTTTAGTAGGAAGCCCTCTAAAAAATGCCACAAGGCAAAGTATTACATTATTTTATGCTGATAGACTTGGCTACTATCCTCATATAAATGAAATAACAGGCAGAGGTGTAAATGGAGGAATTCCCCAGTTGGGATCCTTAAAATTGCATTTGGACAAAGCTGCAAATGATATTTCTTACTATGTGCCCAGAGACCAGGTAGGTTTGGCTGTCATTGACTGGGAAAACTGGAGGCCTATCTGGGAAAGGAATTGGAAACCTAAAGATGTTTATAAGAATCAGTCTATTGAGTTTGTTCAACAACAAAATATACAGCTTAATGTCTTAGAGGCCACCAAGATAGCCAAAGCAGAATTTGAAAAGGCAGCAAAGAGTTTTATGCAGGAATCATTAAAATTGGGAAAGTCACTTCGGCCAAATTACTTATGGGGTTATTATCTTTTTCCTGATTGTTACAACCATAATTATAATAAACCCAGATACAATGGAAGTTGCTTTGATATGGAAAAGAGAAGAAATGATGAGCTTGATTGGTTGTGGAAGGAAAGCACTGCCCTTTTCCCATCTATTTATTTGAATAGTCACCTAAAGTCTACTCCACAAGCTGTACCCTTTGTCCGTAATCGTGTTCAAGAAGCCATTCGGGTTTCTAAAGTACCCAATGCTGAAAGTCCAGTTCCGGTTTTTGTATATACCCGCCCAGTTCTTACTGATGCATCTTCAAAATACCTTTCTCAGGTAAGTAAATCAAGGTATAAGAGCTATGAAATCATGTTCACAAATGGTGTTAAGTAGGATTTAACATCAGTTTTGAAGGGAACAAAATATAGTATTTAATATCATAGGAATGGTGCACACATATAGCTGTATATCATTATCTAAAAGGAAAAGAATATGTTTATTTTTTAATGTAATCACACAAAATCTTAGCACTCATTGCAAATTGGGTAAAATTAGGTAACATGGATAGTATTAATTCAGGTTTTTAATCCTCTATGGTCTGCTCTCTAATCAATAGAAGTAATTAAACCAATAGTTTATATTATTATTATTATAGTATGGCAGATGCTATGTAAAAGATGGAAATAAATAGTGGGGGAATATTTAACTTAGTATCATTGGGTCAGCATGTTTAGCTTTGCTGTGTATCATATTTTCATTTATGCCACCTGCTAACTCTCTCACATTTGACAGGGTGACCTTGTGAGTACAATTGGCGAAAGTGTGGCACTGGGTGTCTCTGGAACTATCATTTGGGGAAGCCTCAATTTAACCCAGAACTGGGTAAGTTTAATTGATAGACAATATTTGATAATATTTATAATATCAGTGCTTTGAGGATAGTGCCTAGCACACATGCTAGTCACTGTAGCAGGCGCTCAACTAACGCTGTCTAAATCAAGATGTCTTGCGTTTCTGTGGCTGTAAGTCAGAGAATATTGTACCTGTTTTCAGGCAGCAAAAGAATTCTCATGAGATTAACTGAAATTTACAAGCTTGCATGGATACTAAGAAGAAAAAATAGGACTACAATCTCAGTCTTTAGATAGCCAGCAAGGTGTTTTGTTCTACAAAACCATGCTGTGCCTATTCCCAAAGGTGCTGAGAGTAGTCAAATACTTTCATTCCTTCTTTTATTTAGTCTTTTATACGTTCAATTGCTGTTCATTGAGCACATATTTTATTTATTCATTCATTCCTTTGGTCATTCAAGGACTGTTTTTTATGGGATTGGCAAATACCAACTCATAGGCCAAATCTACCAACTGCCTGTTTTTTTTTTTACAGCTCATGACCCAAGAATAGTTTTTATAGTTTTATGTGGCTGGAAAAAAAAGAATGGTATTTCACTGTGTGTTAAAATTATATAAAATTAAAATTTCAGTGCCTATCAAACTTTATTGAAACATTGCCTGAGGGCCTTTGCACTGGCTGTTGGCTCACTAGGACACTCATTCTCCCAGGGTACCTGCAAGCCTGACTCAGATGCAAAAAAATTTCAACGAGGCCTCCTTATTTAAAATTTAAAATTTCAGCTCCTCCCTATAGCACCATCTCCTCTGCCCTGTTGAACTTTTTCTTTATGATACCTAACCATCATTTACATCAGATGCTTATTGTCTATAATGTGAGCTGCTAGAGGCTATGGATCTTGGCCTGTTTTATTACTGACATAATTCAAGCAACTAGACACATTATTAAAAAGTAATTAATTGTAATAAAGGCTGATGGGAATATAGTCATGCTCATACATCTAGGTATGAGTCTATGGAGGCTATTCTACTACAAAGACAAAGTTGAGGAATTATGACAGAGGCTCTATGGTCCCCAAGGCCTGGAGTATTTACCTGCATGGACCTTTACAGAAACAGTTTGTTGAAAAAACACTATTGAACACCTGCTGTTCCTGAGAGCCAGGTAATCATTTATGTGCTGGAAATAGAGCAACGGATAAAAACAAAGACCCTCTGCCATGTAGATACACTCTCATGAGTGAAAACACAACTTGTACAGATATAATGTGTTAAATGATTAAAATAAAAAGCAATGAAGTGGTGTAAGAAGGATGGAGAGGAATGGATTTGTGCTATTTTAGATGAAGTGGTTGTAGAAGGTGTCTCTGATAAGATGCTATTTTAGCAAGTCCCTTGGACACCTCGGGACAGAAATACAACATCCTTGAGGCTGGAATGTGCTTGATATTTCAGAAAGAATGAGAAGATTAAGTGACTGGAATATTTGAACAGAGAAGTGAGTGGTATGGTTTGTGGGTAGTGAGATGGCAGAGTGTCAGAGGTAGGGCTTCATAGGCAATGATGGGTTTTTGCTTTGAGGTGGGAAGCCATCAGAGGGTTTTGAGCAGAGAATGGCTAACTCTGACTAACATGTTAAAAGAATCGTTCACCTGAGTTGAGATTAGATTGTATGAGCACAGCATTATGAGGCGGGAGAAGAGGCAGGTGATGGCATGGACCACAGGGTTATGGGTGGAAATGCTGGTAAAATTTTTGACTGGAAAGTGTTTGGCCATTGAAATGGGAAAGATACTAGGAGGAGATGTCCTGGGTTTTCTGGAGGCTGGATAGTGAGAGGAACAGGCATAATCGGTGGGGTTTTGAAAATATGAAATACACAGGAAAATGTCCAAAACTTCCTTAAGGAAAGGAGAAAGAAACCCTTCTTGTTTTCACAGCTTATTTTTAGTAGTGTCTCTTTAAAGTAAAATTTTAAACAAAACTCTTTCTTAGGGAAAAAAATTGTCTATATTTGGTATAGATTGTATTCATTATCTCCTAATGCATTTATTTATCTCAAAAGACCTTTCACCCTAAGACTTACTTCTTTTCTCTTTTCCTTTTTTTTTACATCTGTTTAATTATTCATATCAGGTCTCTTCTACCACCTCTTCAAATCCTCTCTTGACTTGGTATAAGAGTACAGCTGTTACATGAGCACTGCTGAACTGGAGCTGAAATTTTCCTTCTGTGATAGATGTGGAAATATTAAAGACTCATGTGCCATGGAGAATACCTTATGAAACTCAAGGCACAGAGGTCCTTTCCTGAGACATATGGAGAAAGAGTTTCTGCTCTAAGACAGAAAAAATCTTGGGAGCAATCATCTTCATTTCTTTTCCTTTAGAGAGTCTAGCCATACTATTGCTTCATGTAAAAGTATTTAACAGCAATCACCTTTATGAAGTTTTTTCAAGTAATTTTAGTCCTTCCTGCCAATTTGGTATAATTCTATTGTCTATGGTTTGATCACCAATGAAAATAAATTAAAGAAATGTAATTACAGAGAAATGTATATGTTCCTTGGTAAAACCTTTAGCTATCATAAAATTGTTATTTAAAAATTATAATCCTCTGAAGGATTCTCCTAGTTTTCTTCATTTATTTTCCTAAATCCATCTAGGAAAATCCATCTATTTCCTAAATCCATCTAGGACCCTTTCTCAACGGTCCTATTAGTTCTATGATGGACCTTTTATAAATTCTCCATGTTACTTTTTTGTTTTGGAGAACTGAGAATGCCACCCTTTCTGTAGTAAGAAATGAATCAGGTATTTCCCAATGAGTAAGAACGTAATACTACTTAAGTGCCATGCTTGTTTTTTAATATCACTTAAATCTTAGATACACATTCTTCTAACATGACTCCCTGGGCGTCTTCAGTATCATTCACACAGTGTCAATCCCTCTCCAACTTTAGACTATTTTCTACTTAATTCCCTCCCTTGGAATATCCTGCATGTGACTCTTTATATATTATATATTTCTGCTGTCTTTCTCAGTTTATGATCACTTTTATTGCTGGTTATATCATTAATTAGAATTTTCACTGTCACTGGTAATCAACAGAATCATATATTATTTGTCATGTTTCCTCTGATTCATCGACATCTTGAGAAACATGTTATTGCAGGTTTACATGCAGTTAATGAAATTGACTTAAAACAATTGCTTTTAAATTTATGCACAGCACTTCCATTCCACAACATTGGATTCATGAGTGAGTGGAAGCCAGCTCCTACTGGTCCTAGCTTGCAAGACATGATTGTCAGATTTTCAGGGATTTTAGAACTGATTGTTAAACATAGTCATTATTAAAAATTAAATGATTTAAAACTTTAATTTAAATTATATTTAAGTCAAAAGTAATACATACTGTAAAAGCCACTTTATTTCATTTTACTATTGTACATGTATTTGGTGTTAATTGTATCTACTGTATCTGTACAGTAGAAATAGTGTAATAATATTCTACTCCACACCATAGTACCATACAGTCTGCTGGCAGAGCACTTGTTTCCCAGTTCTGCATTCGGTGATGCCAGATTGCTATCTTCAAATAGGCTAATCTAGGAGTTACTTACACCATGGAAATCAGCAAATGTTGTGAACCTGGCTTTATCTTTTGGGGAACCAGTTGTTAGATCTTTTTATAGAATACATCTTGTGTAGGTGAAGGATTCTCAAACCATATTCAACCTTTTATTTCCCATTTTGCCTAACTGTTGCCTCTGGGCAGTTGAAGAGGCAACTGTAATGCCATCTGAGCTCTTGATATAAATTCTCATGTATCTTTGGGTTTGGGGATAGAGTGTTGAAGAATTTTGACAAAGTCTGTGAACCTAAGGAGCTTATATTCAAATTGGAGGAATAGAAATAATACACAACTGAGATAAACATTTGGTGTAATAAGTGCTATGCAGAGAGTTAAATCAGAGCGATCTAAGGAAGTGAGATTTGTATGACAAGATAAAGCTAAACTATATTAAAAATCAAAAGAAAGACCATTCCAAGCAGTGGAAGAGTAAGGGCAGGAGTCCTGAAAGTTTGACATGAAACCTGTCATTGTTATGATACAACCACCAAATCTGAGGTACAGTGAGTGAGGGTGGTACAAGAAAAAGAAAATGTCATACCATGTCAGGCTGTGTCAGAGTCAAGAGAAGAAGTTGAATTTTATTCTAAACCTCATGGAAAGCCATAGGAGAGTTAAGAAGGGAGATGATGAAATGGTTTTCTATTGTTGCCATAAAAATTACCACATATTTAACCAACTTAACACAATTTTTTAACTTACAGTTCCATTAAGTTAGGGGTCTGACATGAGTCTCACTGGGCTAAAATCAAGGTGTAGGCTGGACTTTGTAATGTTTTAAGGAAGAATCTTTATTCTTCCTCATTTGGTTGTTGGCAGAATTCATTTCCTTGTGGTTGTAGCACTGAGATCTGTATTTATCTGCTGGTTATGAGTGGAAGGTTGTATATTTTATCTATATGTCACTAGCATTCTTTGGCTCATGGCCCCCTTCCTCTATCTTCAAAACCAAAAATGGCAGATTGAGTCCCTCTCATGCTTTGAACCTCTGTTCTTTCTTCTTCTATCTCCTATTTCTAACCCATCTGAGGAATTTTCTGCTTTTAAGAACTCACATGATTAGATTGGGCCCACCCAGGTAACCCAGGATAGTCTCCCATCTCAAGGTACTTTACCCTACTTACAACTGCAAAATGTCTCTTACCATATAAAATGTCTCTTACCATGCTTTCAGGGGGATGAAAGCATGGATATTTTGGGGGCCATTATTCTGCCTACCAAAGGTGGCATCATCCTAGGAAAGGTACAAAAGGATAGGTTCAAATGTGAGATGCCAGGATTCCTTGTCTTTTACCTGCTGACCTTCCACCACTGCTTCCTTTGGCCTGCTGAAGGACTAGCAGAGCCAGCTCACATATGATCATGAACTAAGTATATCATCCATGCTTTTAAAATGCCAGGATCCAAGTTTTAAAATGCACTAGTCTCAGGATGAGACTCACGATTTATATTCTGCCAAATATGTATATTTGTGAAAGAGCTGTCATAATTCACCAATAACTTGAACTACACAAAGTATTTAATATAAAGCATCCTTAGACAAACCTTTTTAATTGTTTTGAGCTAGTAATTTAAAAGATACTCCGAAACCGACTTGTCCAGTAAATATGACACTTATATTTGTTCATAATGATATGCTAGACTCTGTGTTAAACACTTTAATATACAGTGTATCTTTTCATTTTCACAGCAATCCTATGCAGTAGGTACTGTAATTATCCATATTTTAAAGATAATGAAGCTAAAGCATAAGCAAGGTAATGAATTTACCCAATTTCATCCAGATCAGGAATTAAATTTAGAAAGTCCAAAGATTCTTAAGCTAACAAAGATTATAACACAGCAGAGTCCATGCCCTAACTGTTTACAATTTGGCCTTCCCTCATTAGTTTATGAAAAACCTAGTGAGGAAGAACAAGACTCACCCGTCAATCACTCAGTGGCATGAAATAGCATATGAAGCTTGCTTAGAAATTTTAAACAAATACAACTGGAATTATCTTGTTTGCTAAGGTAAAACCAGTTAAAATATTCTCTACCTCTTGCTGCATCTGTTTTTTCATTTTTCCCTTAAAATTGCTTATTGTACTGAATTGATTCACATATGAACTAACTTGCTTCTTGATATTCTGAACTTATAATTTCTTATAATTTCACAGCAATCTTGCCTGAACCTAGATACTTACATGAAGACTACCCTGAATCCTTATTTAATCAACGTCACCTTAGCAGCCAAAATGTGTAGCCAAGTGCTTTGCCAGGAGCAAGGAGCGTGTGTCAGGAAACAGTGGAATTCAAATGATTATCTTCACCTGAACCCAGTGAACTTTGCAATTCGAACTTGGAAAGATGGAAAGTACGTAGTACATGGGAAACCCACACTTGGAGACCTGCAGCAATTTTCTGAAAAATTTTATTGCAGCTTTTACACCGGCTCCACTTATAAGGAGGCAAATGATATAAGGAACATCAGTGTTATTCATGTGTGTGTTGGTGAAGATGTTTGTATAGAAGCCTCTCTTGACTCAGAAATCCATGGCCATCCTTCTGCCTCAACTGAGGAACATTCTTTCCCTTCCTAGAATATCTCTTTGCCCACAGCATCTGCCACCAAGTCACCAGGTGCTCATCGGGCAGATTTCAGTGGATATCTCAAAGGCACTTGTTCAGCTGAAGCCATTTCTAATAAGGCCCATGAAGGCTGTCAGTATGCTAACTGGAGAAACGTTGTCATAATTTGTATCATTCAAGTACAACTTCAGTTCTTATTAAATTTTCTACCTATGCGCTTTATATTTTGATACATTTTAAAATTTTATATTTAATAATTTAATTTTTTAGTCAAGTGATAGTACTTGAAGTTTTATATTTGAAATGGAAATTGAAGCCCATAGTCAAATAGTATTTTGACTTTCTAGTCATCAATTTGAACTTGAAATTGTTGAACAATAACAAAGAACCTTAATTGGTATCTTTAATTTTCATAGTGGCCATCAGGAGATTATCATTAAATCCATCATTGCTACATTTTGCTTTGCAAGCTCAAACTAGAATTTTGATTATAATATAGCATAGAATTTGTTTTGTAAGGTGATATCAAAGTTTGTATTTTCTCTGCTGTGAATGTATATATAGAACTGGGAGTTCCCTGATAGGATCTTGGTTCTGTGAAAGACTGTTTGCAAGGCCCGTAACACTTGTGGGCTCATTTTTTTCTTCTATGAAAAAATAAAGATTTGATAACACCAATTTTATGCAAATGAATATCTTTACAACTTATAATTTGTGAATAAAAATGCCAAGAAAATATTAAATTGAAAATTCTATCTGTTTAAAATATAAGATCTTGTATGCATTATGCTATCCTTGAGCAGACTTATAGTTTTTAGCTTCTTTATTCTATTAACTTGTTCCAGTGTGCTTTAAAAATAACATTTTATAAATGATTATCCTGTCAACTTTTGTACATGATTTTAATATGTCTTTAGAATTTATAATACATATAAAGTCTTCTGACTTTCTTTACTTTCTTGATTTTCTAATTTAATCTTGTGTAACTAAAATGCTTTATATTATCTAAGCATCCATTCACATGACCATTTACATCATGCAGCATTTATTGAGTGCTTATTCTTTGCCAGGCTCAGTATTAGGTGTCACAGATTCGAAGTGAAATGTCACACTCTTTGCCATCTGTGAGTTCAACATGGACTACAAAGATTGCTTCAACACAGTTGCTTTGAACATGATAGTGCTGTTTTGATAACACTGTTTGTCATGCTGTAGTCAAGAACTGAAATTGAAAATCCATCAGAAAATTTAAGGAACCTGAATGTTACTCTTTTCTTCTCTGCTTACAGAGAGAAGGAGGGAAGGGACAAGCAAGGGTGGGAAAGAAGGGGGAAAAGGAGAGGAGAGATGGGAGGAAAGAACTAGTATTGTTGGGTTTCTCTGGTTCCATTGAGGACTCTAATTTGCACAGGATTGAAAAGAATATTGTCTGATGCAGACAAAATTCAAGTGGCTACTTGAATGCCCTACTTGTTCTGACCCACATAAATGTTACTGCCTCCTCCTTCCTCTCCCTTGCCTCAGACTTCATTTTTAAAGACAAAAGAAATGGAGCCACAAACTGTTGGTACTGTTAGGAATATGCCAAGTCCACAATCTGTCATGTACTCTCAGATTATGGGATAAAATTGCTAAGATCTTAAACTCTTTGAGGCCTTTAATTTCCTGTGAAGAAAAGGAAAACGTTTTGTTTGTTAGAGACCTTATTTCTTATGTTTAAGCTTTGTTTAATCTCTGAATTGAGATGGAGCCACAAGAGCAATCAATAAACGACTAAATTATTATGACCCATTTTTTTCGCTCGAATAACTTTTCAAAACTGCAACAATTTAACATAGTTTATATCATGCTTATTTAGTGTATTTTTCATACTTACAAAGGCACTGCTGCTCATGGTAAAGTAATTCAAAGCTACAGAGTGAAAAAATGAAAGTCCACTTCCCTTCTCTCTAGGACCAGTGATAACTTCCATTTACAGTAATAACTTCTATTTCCAGTACCCTAGGAATATGGAAGCAAATGTGTGTGTTTGCATTTAATACAATTAGCCTTATGATGTCCAAAATTTTCTACCACTCGCTCTTCCTACATGACAATATATCTTGTGTAACTTCGCATTTCAGTACAGTACATCATTTTAGCAACTGCATAGTTCTCCACTGTATCACTGCATGACCATATTTTAGGAAGTTCATAATGATTCTAATTTTCTGGACAATTTTCTCCCCTCTATCCACAAATTGTTGTTTGTACCCAGGTACTTTTATAACTTCACACCCCTTTGCCAGAATGAAATGGAATTGCTTATACGAGGGTATGCACATTTAATTTTAGATAGATACTGTAAATTTTCTTCCAGACAGTTTATTCCAATTAATGAGCTCACCAGCCAGAATTGAGAGGAACTGTTTTCCTCCCCAACACTGGACATTGACAAATTCTGTTATCATTGTTACTCTGACAGGTGAAACTGCATTTTTTTTAATGAATGCATTTTTTTTCTCATTTATTCCCAAATTCTATGTCAAGGGGACCATCATCATTTCTGAAAATTAGATATGTCTTTTCAAGTCTCAACAGATTAAATATGAAACCAGGAAAATAAAGACCACCTTTAAAAGAACATTTAATTTCTTCTGCCTTTTTTTTTTCTTATGTAGTAGTCATCCATGGTTATCATTATATACTTTAAAGGTACATCAGTTACTAGGAGATACAAATTCAACTGTCTACTGAATTTCAAAGTTTTGGCATAGAACTCTTTTATAAGAAGTGTCATTTAAGTAAACTTCTAAAACAAAGTCCATGCACTGGTAGTTTTTCGTGGGAAACCTAATCTTTGGCAGTAGGATGCAGGGGAAAGAGCTAGCCAGTCCCAGATTAGCCATTTGCAAGCTGTTGATTTTGGGTAAAATATTTACTCTCTATGAGTTCATTTGCTCAACTGTAAAATGTCACCTGTTGTGAAGACTAGAGAAAATAAACAAAAGTCAGCACAATGCTTAGGATTAGGATAATAGGTGCTCAATAAATACAATTATTTATTTGAAGCTTTTATATACTTTTCAGAGTTTTCCCTCTGTTAGATGATTTAAGTTTTACATTTGGGGTTTAAAATTAACTTTAAAATGGTCATTCTTGGGAATAAGATATTGAGTAAAATATATTCTTAATTATTCCTTACTTGAATTGAACAATGTTTAATTTGACTGAAAACTGTAAATTATCCAATTTAGCAAACTATGCTATTTTTTGATGCACAAATATTTTTAAAAATAAAAAAAAGTTAATGTCCACAGGAAGTCTTGTCTTAGGTCTGATGTGCTGCATTTGTAATTATACCCCATACATTTTTAAATATATTTATATTATTTCTATTAGGAAGTTGTAGGCCTAGAGAAAATCATGCAAAATACAGCTTCCCTCTGACCCCCTATTACTAAGACTACATTAGTTTGGTAAATTTTTTTACCACTGATGAAAGAATATTATTACAATTGAACCGTCAAATATGGTACATTGTTTACACTATGGTTCAGTGTTTGTGTTGTACATCCTACGTATTTTTTATTTTTATCCTAGTAAACTATACAAGCTAAAATTTCAGTATCTAAATATTTAATTTCATGGTGTTATTTACATTCACAACGTTGATTACTAAAAATTTAAAATATTAACACAATTTTGTCACTTTTATGGTTTCCAATTATCTCAATAAAGCACATATTTAACAGCGAAACACAGAGTCATATGCAAAAAACAAATACTTTTTATTGAAATATATTTCTTCCCCCACTTCAATTTGATAATCCTCAGTAATAGATATAGGAACAAGGATGGGTTTAGATCAACATGCAATTGCATTGTTTTTAGAGTACAAATCATTATGAATGATTTTATTGTTTCCCTGCTGTGTTGATTTAAGACCAAGGATAAAAGAAATTCCTAGGTTTAATATTTATTCTGTGCTCATCATATTGTAAAAATAAGAAAAAATATTGCCTGCAATTAATTCTATCTAAATGTTTTCAAGAGTTGATCAAACAGAAATACATATACAATTACTTTTTAATTATGAGAGTTCATGTCAGTAACTAATAATTCTAGTGGTGTCCTGCCCCCATACGATTTGGGGACATAATCTGGCTGAAATTGTTAATCTCTACTTCATTACTCCTCATAAATAATGAGAGCTTCCACTTATTATTCAATACTTAATTATGTGCTATACATACAAATTCTCATTTACTTACATGCTTTTCACAGATGAGGAAACTGAGCCTTGGACCTGTCCAGGGTCACACAGCTAATAAATCATAGAACTTGATCTAAGACCTGGGTGACCGAGGCCCAGGCCTGTGCATTCCACCTTTACCCACGACTGCTCCCACGAGGTGATGACATAAAATAACAACATGTGAGGGCACCGCAACTCTGGGAATGTGATTATTCCACTGAAGTTTGGGCTTGCGAATGTTTGCAATGGCAAAGTTTATGTTGTTGAATATATGTTTCCACAATTTAAAACAACGACTAAAGAAACAATTACAATTAAACGCAGTTCATGATTCTGCACTGCATCTGATAACAGAGAAAATGCCCCAAAGGACGCTATGTTGACATATGAACAGATTGGAATATAGACTGCAAAGTTTTATAAATATCAAATTTATATACCAAATATAATATCAAATTTAAGGTGGTTATATAAGTGAAACTCTTTGTTCTCAGGAAATGTACACAGAAGTATTAAATGCTCAGAGTACATGATATATACAATCTCCTCTCAGATGTTTAGAAAATAAATAGCTAGATACATAGGTGATAGTTAGACAGATACATCATAGATAGGTGATAGACAGACAGATAGATAGATGATCGATAATAGAGTGATACTCCAGATGTGGCAAAATGTTAAAATTGGTGGTCCAGGTACCTGGGTGGGGCATATGTTGGAGTTCCCTATGAGGGTTTTATATTATTTTTATCAACTGTCCTGTTGGTTTGAAATTACTTCAAAATAAAAAGTTAAAAAAATGACATTATGACACAAAGGAATTTAAAACTGGTTCCTACATCTTCTTTTGTTCCAGGCTTTTTAAAAAGTACTATCTGTCCATAGAAAAAGAGAGGAGAGAGGAGAAAGGAGAGAGAGAGAGAGAGAGAAGAAAGAGAGAGAGGGGGGGGGAGGGGGGCAGGGCGAGGAGGGAGGGGGAAAGAGAGAGAGAGAAAGGAGGAAGCGAGAAGTGAGAGAGAAAGTTCGAGAGCAGCTGGGGAAGTAGAAGTACCTGTGGGAAGTGGGGCTCGCTGGGGCCTGGCTGCAAAATAGACAGGAGCCAGATATGAGGCATCAACTGGTTTAACAAGCCTGTCTTTACTCCTTTTGGCACAGGATTGAAATGAACTGATCTGTGTTTTAAGTCTGTGGAGATTTAAATGAGTTGAGGAGAAATTGGATCTTAGATTTGAAGCAGGAAAACCAGGAGGCTGTTGCTATGTTCTAGTCGAGAGACATTGAAGATTTTAACTAGGGAAGCATTGGGGATGGAACTAAAAATCAATCATTAACATATTTGATGTGGGAGAGTCGAGAGAACGCAAGGAGCCTAATTTGATGCCAGGTTTCTCCCCAGGGTGATGCCATCCACGTCTAAGAAAGGAGCACAGGTGGAGGAGAAGATTGGGAAGGCTTGTTTTTTCACATGTTGTATTTGAGGTGACTGCGGAGCATCAGGCAGTTTTCTTTAAAAAGGCAGTTCAAGGAAGAGATTAAGGCTGTGTTCTTCTCAGTGAATTATAAGATTAATAACCAGAGGAACATGTTCTAGCTTGCTAGCTGCCAGAATGCAATAAACAAGGGATGAAATGGTTTTTAAAAAGGAGGAATTTAATAAGTTGCTAGTTTACAGTTTTAAGGCCGAGAAAATGTCCCAATTAAAACAAGTCTATAGAAATGTCCAATCTAAGGCATCCAAGGAAAGATACCTTGGTTCAAAAAGGCCAATGAAGTTCAGGTTTCTCTCTCAAGTGGAAGGGCACATGACAAACACAGTTTCTCTCTCATCTGGAAAGGCACATGGTGAACACAATGTCATCTGCTAGCTTCTTCTCCTGGCTTCTTGTTTCATGAAACTCCCCAGGAGGCATTTTCCTTCTTCATCTCCAAAGGTCACTAGCTGGTGAACTCTGCTTCTCGTGGCTATGTCATTCTCCTCTGTTCTCTCTGAATCTCTTTCATTCTCTAAAATGTTTCCTCTTTTATAGGGCTCCAGAAGCTTATTAAGACCCACCAAAATGGGTGGAGAATGTCGTCACCTAATCCAGTTTAACAACCACTCTTGATTAAATCACATCTCCAGGGTGATGATCTAATTACAGTTTCAAACGTACAGTATTGAATAGGGATTATTCTGCCTTTATGAAATGGGATTTACATCCTTTCAAACCAGCACAGAACATAATATGTCTAATAGTGTGAGAATGTGGACTACCTGATCCAGACTACCTGAGTTGAGTTCTAGGTCCATCATTTACTGGTTGTGTGAACTTGGGCAGTCTATCCAACTTTCTGTGCCTTAGTTTCTCCATCCATTGTGAGACTGAAATCAGTTAAAGTAAGGAAAGTTCTTAGATCAGTTCCTGGCACATAGGAAGCACTACATGCAGTTTGTTGTAATTGTTGTTATAATTTTTAGTTTGACTCTCATTTATTGAATACCTGCTCTGGTTTAAGTCTGTGCTAAGAGCTAGTAGGCATTTTCTTACTTAACCTCCTATAGTACTCTGGAATTAGAGCGGGTAATTCTTCCTAACTAAACCAACTGTGAAGTAAGGGGTAGAGCCAGGATACAAACACAGATTTGACATACAACAGATTCTAAGCCCATTAAATGATGCTTGAAACCATGAAGGTAGATGAAATCATCTGGGCAGAGTATGGAGAGAGAGAGAAGCCAGGGAACACCAGTTTCTCAGTGGGTGGGAAGGAGGGTAGAAGAACAAATGAAAATGCCCAGTGCAAGAGGCAGCAATTGAAGCAGAGCTCAGCAAAGTTAATTGCAGTGTGACCCAGTGTGATAAGGTCTTCCTGTCCTACTACCCCTAATATGGAGCTTTCACATTATTAAAAAATATTTTCCCATACTTTTCTGCCTGAAAAAAAATCACTATGTATCTTTAATCACATACCAGAGTCATCACATTACCTAATAGATTTAATGTATGATGAAGGTATTTAAAACTTAAGAACCTCAGAGCTGCCGATTTATTGCAGGTTCTGAGCACTTTCTCCCTTCCCCTTCCCTGGGGAGGAGCCATGGGGATTACAAACCATGTCTGCTGTTGTGTTCTCCAGTTTAGTTTTTCCTCCAGAGTTTCCTGCTGCTGGATTCATTCTCTTTGTCTGGGGTCTCTGGGATTTTATTCTGCATATCAACACATTGATGATATTTATTTTAATTTTATCATTAAAAAGACCTTGGCTTTGATGAACCCCTTATAGAACTGCAGTAAAGAAACGTATTCTGCCCTGCCATTCTGTGGTACCAACCAAAGGAAATAAATTTCATACTATATCCTCCAAGGCAGAATTTCCTTCTCCAATTTGTCAGGTATTTAATAAAGAACCTTTTCCCCTTTTGATAATGAATAAGGATTTGCACTCAGTTTTTAAATTAACATCCATCGATATTCCTGCTCATTCAGCCAGCGGTCCTTGAAGCCAACATCCTTTAGGGAATGGGAGAAGCAGGACTTCTCCGAACAGCGACCTTGGGTATTAAGCAGTCTCTCTCTTAGGTGCTCTGGGAAGAAGAAAAGGTCACAAGATGGTCTGTTGTCAAGATATGCTCCTACATGCTATTATCATAACTTTTTTGCACCATGGAGGTTTTTGTGAATCTGATGAAAGCTGTAACTTATTTTCCTGGAGATAATTATATACTATTATAAGCAAAATTACGTATATAATCTATGTATTGCATTGGCTCAAAAGAAATTTTATGGAGAATTGTGTCTTCTCCATCTATTTCTGTATGCAAAATTCATTTCAAGAAATATTCTAAAGCAAAGAGAAAGAAGGAAATCCAAAGTGGGCAATAAAATTAAGAATGAATTTTGGTTCTGCTAAAAGTTAAACTTCAAGAGAAATTAGCTCTCTCGGCTTGAATGGGAACTGAGATTACAGAGTGGTCATTGGTCATTGACATGGCAACTCATACACTTTCTTGTAGATTTTGTGTATTTTTTTAACCTGGTGAGTTTTGATTGCTTTTATTTATCAATAAAGCAAATACTTGCTACATAAAGTAGTCTTGTCTGAAATTATGAATTATGTACAGAGTTAAAAATGAATTTTTCTATTGAATGCATGTACCATTTAGCTTTGTAAAAAAACAGTTTTTTTCATTTTTTTATAACATTTGTAAAGATGTCTTAAGATTTCAAATCTAAGAAATCCATGGTAAGAGTTTAAACAACTGTATTAATTAAGGTATACTTTAAAATATTAATGTGCATATATTCTATAACCTGAATCTATTTAACATGAACATTAGCCTTTACTCTGTTTATGTTTTTCCCCTATAATATAGCCTGACTTTATGGAGCAGAGGTTATTGACAGAAGGTGACTGATCCCCAGGGAACATCGGGCTATGTGTGACATCATTGGGTTTGTTACAACTGGGAGAAAAGTGTGATTCTCTCATATAATGAGTACAGGCCAGGGATGCTGCTAAGCATCTTACAATGCACAGGACAGTCCCCCAAATAAAAAAAATTATCTGACCCCAAATGTCAACAGTGCCAAAGTTAAGAAGCTCTGTTATAACATATGACCCAATTCCCATTTTATGAATAGTCCGTCTGTCCACTGTAAGTCTGAAAACATGTACTTTGCTAATTCCAAGACTATTAAAAGATTTAACCTAATCAATATAAATGCCTGCTCATTATCAAAAGCAAAGATTAACTTTAAATGCCAAATGACATTCCAGAATAATTAAACTACAAAATCAATTTAGAATGACAGGGACTAGACTATATACCATATAATTTCCCTTGAATCTACTCTACTGGCTTAATCTGTTAATTCTGAAAGTTAATCAGCATTATTTTGAGGTAGTCATGCAAATGGTTTCTTTGCACATTTTCCTGAACCATGATTTTAAAAAAGAAATCAGTAATATATAAAGCATCTATCAAATAGCAAGGTGTTTTACACGTGTTCTGAAAATGCTTATCACAACAATTTAAAAACTGAAGAGCTTCATTTATTTCTCCAAAATCTTTATGAGCACGGTTTTCAACAGGTTAAGTTTATTTTTATTCTCTCTATTTTATAGTAATGTCTCATAAAATTTTTATTTTATAAAGCAGTGCATATATATGGGGTATGTGATATAAAATTCAGACATCAGTAGTCTTTTCCACCTAAATTCTAGTTGTAAAAGTATCAGTGTTTCAAATGAGAATTTTTTTGAATGAAGAACCAAATTTTAAAAAAATCATCATTCTAAATTTACTATTCTCAGCACTTTACTAAGTTTTCATCTCCCTTTTCACATTCTATATATTTTCTCATGTTCAACAAATTGAGTCACATTATTTAAATTGTCCCGCCATTTAAAGAGAAAAGCCTCTGTAATAATTTTACACCACAGAGTTATTTTAATTTCATCCCCGACTGCTTTTTTCCCAAAGTCCTTCTAGTTTGTATTTAGACATGTAAAAATAGTTTTAATCTCACGATCTGGATCCAAAATTGCATTCTTCCTCAGAAACAAAATATCATCAATTACATGTTCACCCAAATACCATCAGATTGAGCCATGCAGTGAAATCATGTTACATAATTAATTTCTTCCAGAGGAATCTCTTCCATGAAAATTCCTAATTCAGCTTTTAAATGCCTCTGTGCTACTGGCTTTAATCCAATTGTATCATTTTCTTCAAAGTCTTCTGGATTACTTAGTGGATAACTGCAACTAGTATAGGTAAAACAACCTGAAACAGTAATTTTAGCATCTGATCTCTGCTATAGACAATCTCATTTTCCACGTTGAATAAGCTAGTGAAAGCTCAATGTTTTTCAACATTTTCAATGTTTTCATTCAGGTGACAATTCTTTTTGGTCTCAGCTCCAAATTTATTGTCACTTTCCTCAATAATAATACACATCTCTGCCAAAAGTTGAACTGAAGCTTACTGAGATTGTCAATGTCTATTTCAGGCATTGTTATAATATGTCTGATCTTGTCCTAAAATACCCCCGCTCCTGCCACAGAAGGCCACCAGGTCGCTGAGCTCCGTGATGAGAACACCAACTGCTGACTTCCAGTTTGAAGGTAACACTCCAAAAAAAGCTGAGTTCACAAGTGCATGCAGTAGCAAACAGAAATATTTCATGTTCACATACTCGTGACACAATGGGCTCATGACAAGAACACCATGATATTCGAAGACAATCTGAATTGAATTTATGTCAGTTAGTTTCTGTTGATTTCACATCACTTAGTTTTGTCTTTAGCAAGATGCTGTAGATATCAGCAAGGGGAGAATTAAGAACCCATGTTTCAATTTTAAGGTTGTCTAAGCAGAAGGGCTTTAGAAAGAGTTGTGTTGTGTTTCAAGTTGTCTGCAGATTTCTGTATGACAGATTTGTAAAAACGAGGTTTATTTTCCATTTCCATTTCATGAGAGAATATATCAAAAAGGCTATGATTCAAGGCCCAGGCTTTAAGGAAGCTGACCTCAATATACACAAGCAGCACCATAGCAAACAACGGGCCGTAGAGCTCCGTGCGTGGAGATATTCCTCCTCGGAAACAGTGAAACTCGAGGATGAGTTACCAAATGCCACTGTTGTTCTGTTCACAAAATGCTTAATGAGGCTTTCTTGGAAAATAAACTTTTCAGTATTTCAAAGATGTTGATGGATTTTAAAGTTTCAAAAGGACATACTAAATTGGAATCCATTTTCAAAGGCATCACCTGGCTGCACAAAGAAGCTTTCAATTCCTCTATCACATGCCCTAAAAATATTATTTTTTAAAAGTCCACAGCCATGGAATAGATTATTTCATTTTTTTAGGCACCACTTTAACCTGCTGCCTTTGCTCCAAGCTAAGCACTGTATGACTATTTCTGGGATACATGGCTTTTACCAGATTACCTTATTGCTATCTAAAGATGAGGTTCACATGTCAGGGCAGATGAACTTTTTGTAAAGTCTTTCATGTTCTCCTCCAGCCTTATTTGCATGAAAGACATATTCATGGATGTATTTTTGGAACAAAAATGTGTAAGATACTTCTTTAACATTTTGACATCATACTCCTTCCATTAACGAGAATGTCATCATACGAAAAGCACTGGAGATTTGGTGTTTCATCAAACACAGTAGAAAGCAAAACCAGAGGATCTTTGATATTTGTTCTTTATGATTTTCTTTGACATTTTCCAACATCAGTCACATGCGAAAAGAAAACAGAAACAGGTGCTCATCATCATAATGGCAGCACACATACTCTGACTCCTTTCCGTAGGAAGCTGTTCTAACATAGCATGACAATACTGATGAATATACAGTGCCCCTCAAAAAAAGCATTCTTTAATGGACATAAAAATCATGTGTTCACCAAAATGATTTAACAAGAAATTACTGCTGTGTCTGTGCATTTATGTCTGCACATGAATGCATGAATGTGAGTGTATTTGTGTGTGTGGAAGCCACATGCCTGATTCACAACCCTTCCACCCCTTTCAATACTGGTGTAAAGAGCCCTGGTGTAAGGGCTAGCAGCTTCAATCAAACCCAGACTAATGGGATGACAAAGATCAATGTGTGCTCAATAGTGGAAGAGGCGTACTTTCCTGAGAGCCCTAAAGGAAGCTTCACAAGGACCCAGTTATATAACATTTGAGTTGTAATCTGAAGGCTCAGCAGAAGTTTATTAGGTTGATAAGAAGAGGAAGGACGTTTCCGATAGAAGATGAGCAAAGGGGCATGTGGTCCTCCTAATTCTTGAATTAAGTCATATATGTCCGTTATGGAGAAACTGAAGCTTCAGTAAGCTAAGTGGCACAGCCAAAATTGCGCATAGAGCAGCAAAGAGATCCAGTTCTTTAACAAGGTTCTTTCCTCTACTCTGTTTTAAACTTCTGCTGCCTATTTCTTTAACCATGTCCCAGGAACTCCATGCCTGTACTCTACGCCTCTGCCCAGCCCCTCAGATAGATGGCTCCCTTGGGTGGTGTGCTCACAATAGGTTGACTTCTTTCCATGAGGGTGTTTCCTGGATCAGCCCCCTAGTTCCACACACCTCTGTTTGGAGCAAATGACACATGCCCCTGCTTGACCCGGATTTCAGGGATATTGTGTTTCAGCAAGGGAGGTCCCTGGGCTTCAGAGCCTTGCTTGTCTGGGAGAGGGAATTTGAGGCACTAGAGAGCTATTGTCAGACCTAAGTGAAACATTTTCTTCTGGCATAGAGTCGAAATTAGTGCCGCTGTTACCTCTGAGTGGCATGAAATCGGGCTAAGCAGAAAGTGTGGCTCCCTGGGACTCACCTCTCTTTTCAGGAAACTGAACTTGGGGAGGGGAGGGTAAGAAATACCAAATAACGAAACAAAACAAAAAAGGGTACTCCTAGAGTGGAGGCTAGGTGCTACTCTGGGGTCTACAAGCTCTGGGTTCTTTTTCATTCATTCTGAGGATCTTTGTCAGGATCTAGTCAATGATGGAACCAGATTACCCTGAGGGAAATAACTCCAACTGGATCTATGTTGATTTAACAGCCTACATTTCTGAATTTCCTCCCTCGTGTATTTTTTCTGCCTGTGAAATTAAGTCCAAAGCTGTAGAAAAAGAGTATCTTGCTGGTCTTGTTGATTTCTGACATTTTTATTAATTTATATTGATTCTGTGAAGGAGCTTGATGAAGAGTAAAAAAGGAATAGAAACAGAAAATTAACCTTTGGGCTTGCCTGCCTTTATCTTCCTGTCTACCTCACCATACGTGAGCATATTTGGACTGTGCGTGCAGTAACCCAGGACCCTGTAAGACCCCTAGACTCCTTCTTCTTTCAGATTCTAAAACAGGATTTAAGCACCCTGCCACAGATTATACAATTTTTCTTCTTTTTAGGGTAGTTACATTCAAAATCATACTGTTTGACCGTCTAGGTGGCACCATCTGCTTTTCTTAGCGACCATCACCCAGATTTTGATTATACAATACATTTTGAGCTAGATTTTTGTCACTGGAAAGGTATATTTGCAGATACAAATTAGTGAGTGATTTCTATCATCCAAATAACATAAGAGAAACTCTTATATGAAACTATTCTGTACAGTTTACTTCCTTTACTGTAAAAGATATTTGTACACACTCTCATACACATTAGCCATTGGGTCTCCTAGAGGAAAGCCTCTAAATGAAGCCACCAGAATAAAGAAAATACTCGAAACATATTTGAAGCATTTTGAACATAAAAAAGAGTATAGTGCTAATGGCTATTTGCATTTTGGTTGCATTTGAAGTCATGGCTGACTGTTTCTACCTTAAAACCAAGACTTGAGAGCATTTTACTAGTTTACAGTGAACACACACACCATGCTGTCAAGAACTTAGACCATGTTTTTAAAACTGTTGAGGACCTTTTAATATGTCCTCACGATCCCCTGTAAAGGGGAATATTTTCATCTGCCTCCAAGCAGCGATAAAGCATTGATTTGATTTGTTTTAGGTCACAGAGAGATGGAGCCAGAGCCAAAAAGAAAACAGAAACTGAGGGTGATGTGGAACCAATTCCCCAAGAGTTCAACAAAGAGCCAAAGAGAAGAGCACAGAAGGACATGGTGGCTGAAGTAGGTGCTTTTCACAGTGATGATATTATAATTTGAAAGACAGTGTTGCTAAATATATGCTTTGTGCCTTTTCTCAGGCTGGGAAGGCATCAGACCTTAGGGTGAGATGTGGATGGGGCAGTGTGGGGGGAAATGAAGAAGACTGCAGGGATCAAAAGTCCAAGTGTCTGGAGAAGGGGCAGCAAGAGAGTAATTGGGACTAAGTATGGACGTGATAGGGACAGCGGAGAGAGGTGGAGTAGGAAAATCAGTCAGGAACAGGTTTAGACAGTGGTTAGGGCAAAATGGGGAGACTGAACTGGATGGGCATGTTCTCTAGGACACTCAGAATAGGATGCTTAGTAACTGTGAGGGAAAGGACAGGGGTGGGAAATTCTCTGGAAAGATGTTGGGCCCACATCTGACACCAATGTAGGCCTGCTGCATTCAGCATGAGGGTTTTGCTGTTTGGACTGTAGAAAGTTTGCTAGCTTTCCTGGAGATATGATGGAGCTTATAATTCTCAATTTGGAAGAGCTAGAATATTTTTGAAAAGATTCTCTCTTCAGTCTACAGAAACTACCAGTTTCCTCCTCCTAATACCTGCATCAACTGGGTCTTCTCTTCAGTTGGGCTGGGATCTTGCTCTTATGATCTTTCCATTCTGTCTCCCTCCCCTACTTCTTCCAAACCATCTCTCCAGAGCTGTTCATGCAGCAACCTGCCCCAGCCTTGACCTCACTACTTGTCTGCACTGTTAACTTGCCTGCACTTCCCAACTCTTTGTGTCCCTCTTGTCCCCAGGGGACCCATCCAGAAGGGCTTTTCTTTTGCTTCTCTCTCTCTTCATTTTAACTCCAGCCCCCAAATTGCCATTGGTGTATGGTTCCTTAAATGAATTTCCCCATCCTCCATTTGGGAAACAGATTAAACCACCTCCTAGCTTTTGCTAGGGGATTCAGTCTCTACTTTGTGGGTGTGCATGGAGATGCTCCCAAATTCTTCCTTATTATACTGTATCCCCCCGATTTGCTTAGCTAAAGTTGAGGAATGCAATTATACCAGAAGCAGGTTGACTTTTACATTGGAGATTTATTAGTTTACAAATTTACAGTCCTAAGGCCATTAAAATGTTCAAATTAAGACATCAAGAAGAAGATACTTTCTTTGAAGAAAGGCTGCTGGCATCTAGGGTTCCTCTGTCACATGGAAAGTCATATGGCCGGTGTCTTCTTGTCCTTTTTTTCTTGGGTTTCTTTGTCTTTTCTGGAGTACATAGCAGCTTCAAACCAGTACACCCCCACAGTTGCAACAGATTACATAGCTCCAGAAAGATTATTTACAATGGAACTCCATGGCAAAAGTATTCATCATGCATTTGAGTCAAAATAATGATAGCATAATAAGAGAATAATATCTAGTATTCATTATACACTTACCAAACCTTAGTTACTTGTCTAAGCATTTCACAAACTTCATCTATTCAATCTTTACAACAACCCTATGAGGTTGTTATCAGCCACCATTTAAAGATGGTGATCCCAGGCATAGAGAGATCTAAGTAACTGATCAAAGTTTTCAGAAGTAAGACAAGATGGGAGACCTAACTTTCACCTCCAATTTCTCTCCCTCACCATGCTTTGTCATATGAACACTGAATTCTGAAATCACTAGGAAATGGAAATTTAAATTACAATGAAATGCCACTCCACACTCACTGAAATGGATAAAAGGAAAATGACTGACTATACCCAGTGCTGATAAGGATGTTAGCAACTGGAACTCCCATACACTGCTGTTGGGAATCTAAGGTGGTACAGCTGCTTCAAGTTAAACATACCTTTATTATAAAATGGATCCATCCCTATATAATTACCCATGAAAAAGTTAAAACATAAGTCCCGCAAACCCTTGTGAATGCTCATAGTGTCTTTAAGCAAAATATCCTCAAACAAGAAACAACCCAAATATCGTTAGCTGATGAATGAATACTACTATGCAATAGAACTCTGTTCAAGAATAAAAAGGAAAAAACTACTGATAAATGTAACCACACTGTGCTGGTTTGAAGCTATTATATACCCTAGAAAGGTACATAATCCAGTCCTATGGATGCAGACCTGTTGTGGGTGGGATCTTTAGGTTAGATTATTTCAATTTGAGATGTGAGCCCACCATTAAAGGTGGGTCTTAATCTTTTTACTGGAGTCCTTTATGAGAGTATAAAGGACAGAAAAAGCCAAGAGAGCTTAAAAAGAAAACTCCAAGAGGAGTTAAGAGAGAAAGCCACTGAAGCCAGATGCTGAAAGCAATGAAACCCAGGAGAGAAAGACCAGCAAGACACTGGCCTTCCCATATAACAGAGGTGTCCCAGATGCTGGCAGCTTTTCTTCAGAGAAGGTATTGTCCCAGTAATGCCTTAATTTGGACATTTTCACAGCCTGAGAACTGTAAATTTTTAAGCTAATAAATCCCTCTTGTAAAAGCCAACCTCTTTCAAGTATAATGCATTCTGGCAGCTTTAATAAACTAAAACAAACATGGTTGAGTATGAAAAGTATTATTTTGAGTGATATTTTGTACACCTATATGTCATACGGTCATCCATAGTTTGTACAAAATTTTGGTAAGCCCTGCATTTGTAGGGCTAATAAAACAGTTAAACAATAAAAAGAAAGTATTATGCTGAGGCTTCTGGTTGATTATGATGGTGTCATAGATGCTCCATGGTACACTCTCACAAATATGAACAATTGAAGTTTTTTTGGTTATTAGTATGATTTTCTTGAGTTATATAGTTTAATTAGAGAAATTATAAGTTTATAGAAAAACATGCATAAAGTACAGGGTTCCTATATACCACCTGCCAATAATACCTAGCATTAATGTAGTACATTTGTATAATTGATGAAAGAACATTTTTATTACTGTATTATATTAACTATAGTCCAAGGTTTTGCATTAGAGTTCACTGTTTGTGTTCTGTAGGCATATGTTTGTTTTAAAATTTGTATTCTAGTAACATATAGATGGTCTAAAATTTGCCTTTCAACCATGTTAAAAAATATATAATGAAGGTGAATGGGCCACAGTGGCTCAGTGGCAGAGTTCTCTCCTGCCAAGCTGGAGACCCAGCTTTGCTTCCTGGTGCCTGCCCATGTAAAAAAATAAAAAATAAATAAATATATATATATATGTGTGTGTGTGTGTATATAATGAAGGGCTATTAATTATGTTCAAACTGTCAGGCTACCATCGCCATCATCCATTAACAGAAGTTTTCCACCAACCCAAATAGACATTCTGTACAATTTAAGTGTTAACTTCCCATTTTCTACCCATGCTCTGGCCCCTGGTAACCTATATTCTAGTTTTCAACTCTGTAGATTTGCTTATTCTAATTATTTCATATAAGGTAGATCATACAATATTTGTCCACATTTTGTGTCTGGGCTATTTCACTTGACATGATTTGCTTATTCTAATTATTTCATATACGTGAGATCATACAATATTTGTCCACATTTTGTATCTGTGTTATTTCACTTGACATGACGTCTTCAAGGTTCTTTCTTGTGGACACTTGTTTTAGAACTTCATTCTTTTTATGTCTGCATCTTATTCCATTGTATGTATTCACTACATTTTGTTTATCCTTTCAGCAGTTGATGGATGGTTGGGTTGCTTCCATCTTTTGGCAATTACAAATAATAACTCTATGAATAATAGTGTGCAAATATCTCTTTGAGTCCCCGCTTTCAATTCTGGGTATATAGTTAAAAGTGGGATTACAGGTCATATGATAATTCTATATTTAACTTTCTGAGGAACCACCAAACTGTCTTCCATAGCAGCTGCACCATTTTTCATTCCCACCAACAATGAATGAGTGTTCTTATTTCTGCACATACTCTCCAGCACTTGTAATTTTCTGTTTTTTTTTTAATAGTAGCCATTATAGTAGGTTGTAAGTAAGACCTTTTGATGAGGTTACTTCAGTTAAGTTGTGACCCACCTCAATCAGGATGAGATTTTATCCTACTACAGGAGTCCTTTATGAGTAAAATGAAACTTGGACAGAGAAAAAGCAACACAGAGAGAAAAGCCAGAGAGGGAGCAGCCAGAAGATGGATCCCAAAAGAGAATGGAGAGACCAAGAGGAGCCACTTGTACCTCGTCATGTGAGATGCTAAGAACCAAGGATCACTGGCAGCCAGCCCCAGAATGCTTCAGTTTTCAGGGAGAAAACATCACCCTGATTTGAACCTCTATTTTAGCCTCAAAACTGTGAACTAATAAATTCCCATTGTTTAAGATGAACCATTGCATGGTATTTGCTTGAGCAATTAAGGAAAGTAAAACATTTTAGTACCAGGAGAGTGGGGTATTTGTATTGCACATAAGGGTAAATGAGGAAAACAGCTTTGGAATTGGGTAATAGATAAAGGCTGGGAGAATTGTGATGTATCTGACAGAAAAATCACAGATTTCTTTCAAGAGACTGAGGGTAGGAATATGGATACAAAAGGTACTTCCCATGAGGCCTTAGAAGGAAGTGATGAATGTATTATTAGAAACTGGAGGAGAGGCAATCCTTATTTTATGGTGGCAGACACTTGGTGAAATTGTGTTCTGATGTCAGATGGAAGGCAAAATTTGGAAGTGGTTAACTTGAATATTTTGTCAAGAGATGTGAAAGCTAGTTGTGGAGAGTGCAGCCTGGTTTCTCCTTGTAGCTTATACTAAAATTCGAGAGGAAAGGGATAAGCTAAGAACACAATAACCAGAAATTAATGGTTTGGAAAATTCCAAGCATTCAGAAAGAAAGTTCCTGGAGAATAGTCATCCATGTGAAGATTTTTTTTTTGTTGTTTTTAAAAGTATATCCTCTCATGTTGTTCGAGAGAACAACCTTTTTTTTTTTTTAATTTGCATATGGGCAGAAGGCACCAGGGATCGAACTCCAGACCTCCAGCACGGCAGGTCAGAGCTCTGCCTGCTGAGCCACGGCAGCCGCCCATCCATGTGAAGATTTAACTGAACATAGAACCATTTATCCATTTCAGGGAAAACCAGGATTGGAAAAGCAGTTATGCAGGAAAAATCTATGCAAGGCTCTATTGTCTGATGGTTTGGAACCTTGTGAACTACATGCAAAACCTACAAGTTTTTTGTGACATTTGAATGAACAGAACTATTGCCAACCTGGACTAAAGGAAACAGAGAAGGAACAAATTAAAGAATTACTTCAAGGGAAAACCCATGGAAACTGAAGTCTGGACCCAAGAGATCTCACTGGGCCAAGAGGGTGGGCCTGCCCATGTGTGTGGAAAGGGCAAGTCTGCCTCAGTGCTTGGAGGGGGTGGGTTTTCCACCCCATTTTGAAGGGAGAACGCTGCCACTCCAATGCTTGGAGGTGGTGCCACCTGTGCCCCAGCATCCATGGAGAGCCTTGACACCACACCAGCGCTCAGAGAGAGTAATGTTTGGGGAGGGTGTGCCCTCTGTGTAAGCTTTGGAAGGGGTGGGGCTGCAACTCCATCAGACCTGGAGGACAAAATTCTGATCTACAGATGATTCTCAGAATTTGAATTCTAATGACGTTTGTCCTGCTGGATTTCAGAATTAGTTTGGGCTTGTGACCCTTGTTTTTCTTCCTATTTCTCCCTTTTGGAATGGGAAAGTTTATCCTATGCATAAATATTGGAAACAGAGAACTGGTTTTCTAAATTTTACAGGTCTACAGACAGGGAAACATGCCCCAGGATAGTATGCACCATAACCGATTTTGATGAAACTTTGTACTTAATATTGTTTCTGAAATGACTTAAGTCTTTGGAGCTGTTGTGGTAGAATGAATGCATATTGCATGTAAAAAAGAAATAACATGTATTTTTGGGTCCAGAGTGTGAAGTGTGTTGGTTTGGAACTACATGTATCCCCTGACAAACAAGTTCTTAAACTGAATCCATTCCTGTGCGTGTGAGGCTGTTAAGGTATGGCCAGGCCCTTTGCATTAGACCTAACATCTCCTCCAGGCTGTGGAATGAAAACATCTACATACAGTAGAACAGGAGATGGGAGAGGAGTGCACTAGACCTAACATCTCCTCCAGGCTGTGGAATGAAAACGTCTACATACAGTAGAAAAGGAGATGGGAGAGGAGTGCATTAGGCCTAACATCTCCTCCAGGCTGTGGAATAAAAACGTCTACATACAGTAGAAAAGGAGATGGGAGAGGAGTAGGGAGGTAGGTGAGGGCTGGGAGATGGCCATGAAGTATGCCTGTGTCTTCCCCAGTACAAAGCTTTCTGACTTTCTCTTCTAATTGAGACTCTCGTCTTCAACTCAGAGTAATTTCCTTTCATTATTTTTCACCTGGTTTCCTTTCCTCCACTCTTTCTTTTCTCTATTAAAATTACTATTAGATGGGTCTTGGATCTTCTAGGTCTGTAGTTTCTGTTATTTTCCTCTTAGATACTCCAACTTTTTGATTTTTTTATTTTTATTATAGATTTATTCATGTTTTCTTCTAGAATACTAGTTTAGTATAAACCAAATTTGACACTCATGTTTTAATTTCAAAGACCTTTTCATTGTAATATGATTGTTCCTTATTCATAATAGCTTTGTTTTAGTTTATGGATTCAATAACATAGTGAACATCTCTGAAATTTTTATTGTTGTTTTGGGCATTGTTTTACTGTTTATTCTATTTCTTCTGGGATCACTCTCCTCTTTGCTCTATTCTTCTCTTTCACACTATTGGTCTCTATCAAGTGTTTCATGATCCTTGGTCTTTCATTCATATTTTTGAAAAACTAGAGTGATTGATGACCCCATCATAGGGGTTTTAACCTCTGCATTTGTTTGAGTATGTCTACTAACAGAATTCTTGCATTGAATGGGAGAATGTACTGTCCACTTTGTGAAGGAGGTTGGTGTATAATGAGAAAAAAGATTCCATCTGGAGCATGTGGGGAGGAAACAGGCAGGTTGGTAGTGACTCCCACAATTATCAGAATAAGGAGAAAATTTTCATGGGAGAGTTTGTATTTCCTTCAGTGGTTGAGCCACTTTTATTTTGCATTTCGTCCTGGCCAACCAGAAAGACCTAGTTATATCCACTGTAGTTCTGTTATTATAGTTAGACCAACATCCAAAGTATGAATCTTACCTAGGAAGATCTTTCTCTATTGTTAAATGTCTTGAGTTCTGTTGCTTACTGTTCTGCATACTCTGAGAAGTTGAATGGCTTGTCTTGTTCTGCTGTAATGGGAGCAAATTTTAATTGATTGCCTTGCAAATTGGTCCTCCATCCACTTCTTTTAGTTTGGAATTGATTGCCACTGAGACTCACTTTCTCCAATGGAAAGAACATGTGACTTTCTATTATGCTCGTTTTATCTTTTTAAAAAAAATCATTTATACACTTCCAACTGATTTTAGTCTTTGCATCATGTCACCACTTCTTGCTTTCAGCTTTGTATTGTATTTATTCTAAGGAAATGTGATGTAGATGAGGTAATAAATGCGTGCACTCAGTTTACCATCTTGAACTATTAATTCTGTGAATTAACATTGAAGTCAAAGAAGATGATAACTAATGGCCCAGTAAGTGACAATTATTCCATTTCATCAAGAATAGTGCATTATGATGTATTTTAAAAATACTTGAACTCTGTTTACTTTAATATGGAATTCCTCAACATATAGTCATTTTTTTTTTTAACTTGGGCGGGCACCAGGTATTGAACCCAGGTCTCCGGCATGGCAGGCAAGATTTCTGCCTGCTGTGCTACCATGGGCTGCCCAATATACAGTCATTTTAACCTCCTGATTTTCCAACTTTATCTCAAGGTTTTCTTTCTTAAATCAGTAAATTTAAATTGGATCTTTTCAGAAAGCAATGGTCACTTATACCAAGATGCTTTTAAGCAAGTCTAACTTCAGTTATAAAGAAATTTAATATAAGACTCCAGTTTAACTTGGGGGACTGAGTTAGCCCTGTAATAACATGCTTCTCTGAACCATGACAAGGCCTCTTTTGCCATTCAAACTCTACTTTGCATCAGGTGACTAAAGGACCAGCATCAAACAAAAACAAAGGTAAAATATATTTTTTTCTATTTGAAGATTTTAAAAATTTTTTAGAATTATCCTTTCTAAAGGGAATTAAAAAAACTATTTTTTTTAACTTTTTAGAATAACACAATTTCTTTTCCATCACGACTTTATTTACTTTTCAGAAATGTTATCATTCAAATGTGAGATTGCTTTTATGGACGAAGTATCCTAAGAAATATATTTGCTGCTGATATTTATAAACTAAATTTCAGAAACTTTTCTATTTATTATAAATTTTTATTTGAAAGTGGTTCTACTTTTAATGAGTATTCAAAGTTCGTTTCATTTGTTTTCCTTTTTTTCTATATGCACAGTTTATCTGATAAATGGCTTCCTGAAGTATATTGGATTGCCATAACCTAATGCTTACCTTGTAATAGCATCAAAATGTATTCCCTGAAGCAGGTTAGCAAACTAATGGTAACTGAGCAATAGAAACATATAACATTATGAGTGAACTACATTTTTAAAAGTTTTAAAATGGATGACTGTGAAGAATTTCTCAAGTTATTTTTATGGAAATAAATTATTTCATTTGGAATATGTGTTTTCCTTTATTTGATCAAGGGTTTTGCATAATCTGTTAATGATATTTGTTTTAAAAGATGTGTTCCATATTTTTCATTCCTACCATGATGCATAGTATTAGCAGACTGTTATTTAGAGCAAATATTGCAGTTTTTAGGAAGCATGTAATATTTTTCCTAAATGTCCAAAAATGATTATTTTTCAGTCATAAAAGTATGTTTTACATTTTTTCCAAATAGTAATATAAATATTTAGAGATGATAGTTAACAGGCACTTCAAATCAGAACAGCTCCTAGGAACCGGGAAGAAGAGACAGATTAGGTAGAAAGATAGATAGAGGTTGAGATTTTCCAGAAAATAAAGAATAAGTGCTAAAACAGTGTGAAAAACATAACTCTTAAATCATAAATCATTTCATTCAATGGAGAGAAAAATCTTAGTAAGAAATTTTCTCAAATATTGGGAGGAGAAACCTGTCTACCTGGTACATGTATCAAAGATAAAATGAAAGATTTGAAAGATTATTAGTTGAATGATATGGTTTGGGCAATCACGCCTGATATTTCTAACCACTTCATTGCTAGATACTCAATAGCTAACTTTGATCTACCAGCTGTCTTTTCATTTTCAATTACCTCACAATAATATGCAACAGAACAGAAAACCCTCAGGTCAAAACTTCTTTCTTTCCATAAACATATTTTTAATTATAATTTTCATAAAAATCATTATGATTCTCCATTTCACTGTTACCCAAAACCTCCCTGCCTATTCCTTTCACCTATTTTCTCTTCCATAACAGCATGCATCCCTCGTACTGTTCAATCAGGTCAAATCAGATTGGCGATAGGTGGCTTCATTGCTTTTTTGAGTTCCTCAAATAAATGTAGCACAGATCAGCATTGTTAATACTTGAAATATTATCTTACTGATAATTACCATGTTACTGTAGAAATATGTAAGAAATTTTAGTCACAGGAGTTATTTCAAGTTATGTCCTTGTGTGTAGGTTAGAACTTAGCTTGATGATGACAGGAATATTTGTTGAAGTACTCGTAGATTCTTGATGTTGACGTAGAATCAGGAGCAAAGAGTTGAAAAGGTGCTGAATGGAGAAAGTTGAACTTTCAAACATAAACTGTAAAAGGTTCACATGCAGAGATTCAGAGTTCATATGCTTTTTACTTTTTTTGAGAATCATAAATGTAATATATTTCTTAGCAAGTAAGCTTCTGTATGAACTTGATTCTTTCTCAGAGAGAGCTTTAGAAAATTCAATCAAGTTATATTTATACTTCACCAGCATCTATAATTAATTGTCTATTAAACCTAAATCTTGTTTGTTTTGGCCTGTTCCTTGAATTTTACAATGTATGACAGAAATGCAGATGCTACAGATTTCTAACAGAAACTATCTCCAGTCCTTTTTTTTAAACAGAGTAAAGGCTTTTACCCATAAGCACAAATTCAGTGGTCATAACAGATTCAAGTTGATGAATCCCATTTTCCCTCGTATCATGTTTATGTTGAAAGAACAAATCCCATTCTTTAGGGAGCAGTATTTCTTAGAAAGCATGTTGCATGGATAAAGGATTGCCCATTATCTTGCTACTGCTTTTGTCATAGGCATTTCAGAACAATGTTTATTGCAATTTATTGCAAAAAACAGCACTGTTTACTGCAATGTCAGCCCAACCCAGGATCAGTGATAACAACATTTCAGGATGTTGTGTTAGGAGATCCTCACAAGTCTTACGTTTAGAAATTGAAATCTATTTCAAAATATTTTCAAATTATATAGCTTGTGTACTTAGACTGCATACAGTTAACACTCTTGCACAGTCTTGAACAAATGAACTTATTCTTAAAGAATTAAAATGTATTTCACATTTATGGTAGTATATTTGTTATAGTTAATGCAGAAACAACATTTTTATACTGCTAGCCAAGCGCAGCACAATTCTCTTATTGCGTGACAGGCAACCAGATGCAGAAGTTCTCTAATGATTTTTTCATGCAAATTAGTTAGCAGTTACTATTTGGTGTTTTAAAAAGTTGTTTTTTAAAAATCAAAACAGCATGTTTCACTTGGCTCCATAATAATCTATACTATATGTTATTAAATCCTGAGGAAATCAGATTGACTGATTCAACTGCAAAGTCAAAGTTTCCTTATTCACCCAGTCCTATACCTGAAGTGGAAGCCTATCCCTTTTAGAAGTAGAAACAAAATTTCTACATAGCCAGAGTAACAAGATACAAGCTGAAAAGGGGGCAGGGGGAACGCAAGTAAACAGAGTTCAGCAACTCTTTGTTTACATGCCACATTTTTTTTTTTAGATTGCTTGATTTTAATGGGCTTGACTGGTTATAGTCAGGTTTACTGAAGAATGATAGGGATGTTTCAGATAAGAAACATTAGTTTAACTTGATGTTATTTGCTCCATGAGTGTGAACGAAGTGGATATATAGTATTCATTGTTAGTCCTGGCTACATATTACAGTTACACAGGGAGCTTTGTGGAAAATTCTGATGCATAGGGAATAGGGGGTAGTGTGGCTGGCACAGGGTGTTGCTGCCTGAGTACGGTGAGGAGCCTACCGTGCAGGTGGTGTGGGGGCGAGGAGAGCATCTCTGAGGCCCATGCAGGGTGTTGGACCCCCAGCAGGATGACAAGGGCATCTGTGTGGTTGGTAGGGGCACAGCTCCAGGGATGGAGAAGCGATCACACACAGAGCAACTGCTCAGTTAAGCAAATATATGGACGGCATGGAGTCCAGATTCACCCTGTTGGAGAAGGGGGGTAACATGTGTGGATATATATTTATGCATGTGAATATATGTATGAATATATATATACTTGTGTATAGATATGTGTGTGAAAAGATTTACAAGAATAAAGTGTGAGAAGAATAAAAAGAAATCAAAATAATATAAAAATTGAAGAATAAAAGACATGATCAGAAGCTGATCTTCTGTAGAAAGATATAATTGGATGAAATACATGAAATTGAAGGGCTTAAGAAAATAAAGGAAAAATTATTTGAAATTGAGCAAGTAGATTACAACTTCCTGAGTTATTTAAAATAATTAGGCTAGGGCAGGACAGGGTGGTTCAGCAGGAACAGTTGTCACCTGCCACGCGGGAGACCTGGGTTTGATTCCCGGTGCCTGCCCGTGCAAAAACAAACAAACAGACAAACAAAAAATTAGGCTAGATAAATCAACATAATGAATAAATAGTTAAATAAATGAGAAATAGCAACCAAAGCACCATTTTCATATCTCATTCCTCCATACATTTCCATCTGTTGTAAGTGGATTATTGCCAATTTACAATGAGAGGGCTATTACTTTACAGCATATTTTTCCACTTGTTATAAATAATATACTGGTATTGTGCACTGCAATTTGTGGTACTTAATTATGCTAATCAATTTCTTTAAGCCTATCTTCAATATCCCTAGTGAATACCCACTAAACCATTAACCACTGTTACCTTCCTTTACCATAATTACAGCTAATACCATCCTGTCAGAATCCAGCCTTAATTCCTAAATTCAAGTTTACCTTAAAAAAAAAAAAACTAAAACAAGCAGATAAAAAACCTTCTTATTACATATATTAAGTCTTCTGTAGGTAAGGCTGCAAGTAGGAAACTGATAAAGCTGAAGATGAATTCCCCAGAAGAAGATGGATGGCTGAAATAGTGAGAGAAACTCTGTTTTCTGACTACTGAAATCATCAGTTCCCCTTTAAGGCCTGCAACTGATTGGATGAATCTTTACTTATTGCTGAAGGTAATCACCTTTGTTGATTGTAGATGTAATCAGCCACAGATGCAATCAACTGACTGATGATTAAATTCATGAAATACCCTCACAGTAAAAATCAGGCCAATGCTTGCTCGAACAAATGGACATCATAGACTAGCCAAGTTGACACATGAATGTAACACCTCAAAATCCTTAGAAAACCACAGCATTCTACATACATCTTTCTTTGTGACTTTTTAAAATATGAAGTATGGAGCAGGCCATGGTGGCTCAGCAGGCAAGAATGCTCGCCTGCCATGCCAGAGGACCCGGGTTCGATTCCTGGTGCCTGCCCATGTAAAAAAAAATAATAATAAAATATGAAGTATGTGCACATATTATTTAAAACAAATATATACTTTAAAGAATAATTATAATATCTGGTGCATATGCACTTATCAGTACGTAAAGACAATCTCATCCTTTGTTACAGTTACATAGTACTCCATTGCGTAGAACACCACAATTTATTTTACCAAGCCCTTAGTGATTAGACATATGTTTTTTATAAGAAATGCTGCAATTATTATTACCAAGGCAGAATTGCTAGGTGAAATTATTTTTACCTTTCTAATTTGAAGAGAATCTTTTAATTTTTTCTGCATAAGGCGTTTACTTTATAAATGTTAGCTTTAGTACTATTCAATTTTCCCAATAACACCATGAGGTGGTCCCCATGTTACAGAGGAGGAAACTGAGGTTTAATTTAGTCATTTGACTGAGGAACCAGTAGAAGATGGGGATTTAAGGCCATGCCCTTCTGACTTCTAAATCTGTGTTTTCTCCATGGGTCCAAAGCCCTGGCTTTCCCCAAAAGTTCTCAGTTTAGGAATCTGCTTCTAATTTAGGGCTGGAGAGATCCAAACACCATACAGTCTTCCAAATTTTGTAAGTGAAAACCCTGGTCTCCAAGCTGGTCCCCTGGGGTGAGAGGTGTCTCTAGGTTTAAAAAAAAAAGAAAAGAAAAGAAAGTACATTCACTTACACCCCCATCATAATGTACCATAGTTCTTTATAGTTTCTTCTTTGCAAACAGTGTGGAGTCAATCCCTGCACATTTTGCCTGTTCATGCCTTGTTCAAATCTGTATGCTTGCACAGAGCGATGGGTGCTTTTGCAAAGCCTTGGCATCTTCAGTTTTCAAGGGAATTCTTTCAGCTCTGAGGCAGAATTTGAAATTAAGCATATTAGGCATCTTTACCTGAAACAAGACAATGAGATCTGGACACAACTTTAGTCTCTCTAGTTCCTACCCATCCACCCCAGTCTTTTGCCCTCACATTCAGATCCAAGATCTGGGGCGCCCAGATAGAATTCTCCTGTTAAAATGTTGCTGCAGCTCTCGGGTCTGAGGTTAAGCTTCAGCTCCCCATCCCTAGTTTCTGTCTGGATACCCTGTCCTGTGTCCCGGCTCTCCTAGTCAATAGCTTTTATGGGTCATTTTATGGGTGAGAAGAGAACGTTTAAGATTATAATCTTAACAATAGACATTGAAGAGGATTACATAACTTCACAGATCACTAGATTGTTTCATAGTTCAAAGATTTTAATTAGAAAGCTGAAGGTTTAAATTAGCTAAGTATTATTTTGAGGAGCTTGGGTAAAAAACAGATTGACAGAGAGAACATTTCATTTGAAATGTGGTCCTAGGACTTCGTGTGCTTTTCAAAGAAAGCTGTTGATCCTGGCTGCAAAAAATTTCAAGTCCTAAAGGAGAATTAATAATATTTTTTGACAAAAACTAAGTGCACATACTCTGATAAAAAGACAATTATATTTTATTTCAGATTGTGTTTCTTGACAGTGCTACTGTTCTTGCTTCATTAAAAAAATGGAGCCTTTTGCATTGAATAATAGTGAATTTCCATTAGCACAGGTGACATTGAAATAGTCATTCACATATATTTATAAACTAAAACTCATTTTTAAAAGTTTGGAAAGGAAGTAGTTTTTACATTCGAGAGAGCATGGTAGCTCTAAAATTTGTTCAGATGGTATGACACCAGTGTTTTTTTTGTTAATTACATTAAATAGAGCTATAATGAAATTTAGTAGCTAATGATATTATGGGTTTAAAGAGATATTACTATGGTTGATTATATGTTAAATCATAGACACTGAGCTTTGGAGAAAACTTTATTAGAAAAATTTAACTGAGAAAACTTTACCTCTACATACACACACACACACACACTCATTATGTATATGTGTGTGTGTGTGTGTGTGTGTGTATTTCTTGCTGAGATATTTAGAGCCAGCTTCAAAAACATTGCTATTTCAAGAGTGAAGAATTTCAGAACCATCAGGATAAGCCATTGATTAACAATTAGACTAAGACAGCAATATTCATCAGAGAAAGTGAGGTAAAAAGAGTTTCACATTATTGGTTGTTCTAAAAAGCTTTTATTAGAAAGCAGGTTAACAATTAGTTCTGCAAAATTGAAGATACATCTTGAAATCCATGGATTTGCTCTTTCTACCATTCTGACAAATATTTATTCGTGTATTTTTATTATTGACAACACAATATCATGTTGGTCAATGCTTTCTTGAGTGTTTGGATATAAAACACAACATTGGTTGATTTCCTTAGGTATCATGATACCCTCATAAACCCTTATGGGCTTACGAGCAGACACTTGGCAACCTAAAGGTTTTTAAAACAAAATCTCAATATCATGAAAAAAAGAACAAAAAAATATAGATTTGGAAAATTAACTTCTTCTGCTAATACTCTAATATTAAGAGAAGTGTATGTTCTGAAAAACCTGTTGAAGGCTCAGTACAGATCACCATGCGGCATGAATTAAAATATCACCTTGAATGTGCAAGAACAGAAATTTAGAGTTATAATTAAAATGAAAACAAAACTGGGGTAATTAATTTACTGATTTACAATACCATTGTTTTTCTGGATGGTGATTGTTAAAAATATTATTAATTTCTTTTAGGTAACTGATCTAAGCCACTCTCGTTTCTTCCTGGGTAATAGCAAGAGCCTCCTTGCTGCCTTCCTCCTTCTCTCCTGTGTCCTTTCAGGCTTTCTTCATGCAATAGCCAGACCCAGACCATATTATTCTTTTCCTAAAAGCCTCTAATCTTTGCCATCTAATTCGGAGTGAAAGTCAAAGTCTCTACAAGGCCCTATAAGACCCTCCCGCTTACCTTTTTGTCTCCTTTTCCTTAGCTACCAACCTCTTTGAAGGTCCTCAAGCATGGCAGGCATGTTCCTTCCTCAGTGTCTTTGCACCTGCTTTCCCCTCCCTTCTCCAGAATCCTCCAAGTTCATGCTTCACCTCCTTCAGATCAATGAGGCCTTCCCAGGACTCCCATCTAAAACCGAATCCCACTTTATTTTTCCTCTTTGCTATGATCACTTTCCAATGGGCTGTGTATTTAATTTGCTCTTCTTGTTTATTGTCTGTCTGCCCTACATGAATGTTTGTTTTGTATTGTTTGCTTTGTTCTTTTGTATTCTTAGCCCTTAGAAGGGGAGCTTGGTACAGTGAAGGCACTCAACACAAAGGTCCTGCATTCATACGTGAATGAACATGATCTACCACTGCCTTTACACAGGCGTCAATGCCCCAGAGGCCACCAGGAACACACCTGTTGTTAAACGAATTGTGTTAATTATTCATTGCAGTGAGAGAGAGCACAGACCCTGAGGAATGCTGGGGTGTCTCAGTAAGAGGATATTAGGGTTTGGGTTTGGAATGCGCAATTTGGGGGAAGGTCTGAGAAAGCAAGGTTTGCTCTAGAATGGATGCTTTTAGAAAGCAGGGGCACTGCTATGATTGGGTGAAGAATATACATTCCCTCATTTAGCAAGAGAGGGATTTCGTGGGTTACATTATGACCTTGTTTTTTTCTGTGCTTAGACAGAATTATGGTGTGGTCGTACCTTGTATCATTTTTATCATGACCCAGAATAACCTTGTCTGAGGTCCATGTCCTGTAAGGTGTTTTATCTCCAACAGGAGAACAATGGGACCTAGCTCTAGTGCCTGACCAGCTTCTGAATGTCAAGGGTCGCTTTTTTGTTTCTGTTTTTGTTTTTATCTTTACTTTCCCACAAGCAACAAAACTTTTGTGAGGAAGGAGTGAAAGGGAGACTAGGAATAATCAGGGGTTAGAGCTTTCTATGCAGACTCTTGTATATGTACCTGGCAGGCCTGGCTTCCCCCTGGGGAACCCACACCACCTAACCATCTCCTTTGCAATCAGGATGAGGGTACTGTAATGAAGTAAGGACCCAAGGCCTGCTTGGGACAAGACAGTCCCCACTTTCCGTTGCTTTTGTGCTGTTTCCTGTCAGTTGGGCAAGAAAATGAGAAGTGGTGAAGACGAGGTCAATGCAGCAGCAGCCAAGCCTTCCTCCCTGAGGCTCTTCCTTCCACCAGGGAAGGGGTCTGAGGAGAAAGCACCTTCCCTTCAGCCTCTGGATTTCAAAGATGTGTCATTTTGCTGGGAATCTTTTTGTCCAGAGGCTTTCAACGTGTCTTCACACAAGTTTCCCTATTGAAGGAAGGGAGTTGGTCCTTCATATGTGTTCCCAAAAGAAACCTTAGTTCTGAGAAAAGAAAACTGGGGAATAAAATTTGGGACACGTGTACATTAAACTCCTTACTCATCCCCACCCCCAATATCTTGCAACCCTTCCCAAAAGTCTACCACTTGGAGATTTGTTTAAAGGATCAAACATTCCTGGGGAAATTATGAGAGGAGAAGGGATGAAGGAAGGGAAAGATTGCTTCTGGTGACCCATGGGTAAGTGTGGATAGCTGCATGGGTTGCTGTGCTACAACAACATGGTGTAGGTGGGGCCAGAAGTTGGGTCCAGAGGGAATTCTTGAGCAAAGGGCACTGTTGGAAGAGTAGGCCTGGGAGGTTCCTGGTGATGAAAGAGAGGAG
>PVIY010013284.1:0-59579 GCA_004026745.1 Myrmecophaga tridactyla | reverse complement strand
ACCGCCCGGCGGTCCTCTCACTCCCTATCCATCGTTTCCCCCTTTTTCTCCTTGCTCTCCCTTCCCTCCTTAAAAATTTGAAGAAGGAGCAGTTGTCACCGTCCTTCTTCTGCTTGATTATCCTCCCTCCCCTGCCTCCCCCCTCCCCCCACCTCACGGTTCCCGCCATCCAGCCTCCAGCTCCGCCCACTTAGCCAATTTGTAATCTGCCTACTCCCCTAGCAACTGCGTACGTCACAAAACCTCAAGCCCACCCCCTCAGTCCGTGCCAACCTGCAGCTGCCTCGTGGCGGTGCCCCTCCCAGTCCACCTCTCTCCGCCCCGAACCTATATAATCCCCTGCCCTTCCTCAATAAAGCGGACTGTTCCTGCACCTCAGACTGTCTCCGTGGTTCTTCCCCCGAGCCGCGCGTCCCTCCACGCCTCGTAAGCCCCCGGTCACCGGGACCATCTCTGCATCCCAGGTGACCCCCGCAGGAGAGAGCACGAGCGACAACAACTAACAGAGATCAAGGCAGCAGGATTACAATTTAGAGATTTCAGGAATTTCCCTGTCTTCTCCAATATACCAGAAACAAAAAAGAATATTTATATACTGATTCAGTAATCAAAATCATTCCTTAAATCCTGATTTCTTGGTTCCAGTCTCAACACAAGGTTTTTAAGAAAACATGCATTGGGAGTTGGCATCCACTTAAAAATTACTTAGCTTAAGTATATCTACCAAATCATAGAAAGGCAAAATAAAGCCTACTTTTCCCAAATATAAAAAAAAATTGCTTTGTTTATATATAATTCACAGTCATCCTATCTCTACATTTCTTCACTATTTTTACAACTCACAGCTATCAGAATACCTTAGCTCTAGCTAAGATCAAGCTGATACTCATTTTCTACACTTAACTATGAACCGCTTACACAATATATTAGCTCAAATTTGCTTTAGCTCAAATTGCTTTTTCATTCTCAAATGAAATATTTTGCCTGCAGCAGAGGAACTTTCATTAATGATACAATTTACACAAGGCTGTAAAAAGAATGGTCATTAATCTAAACAATAGGATTAAATTTGCTACATTTTATTCTTATAAACTAAAAAAAAAACTATCAAATTCAATATCAACATAATATAAAACAAATACAGGAAAATTAAAGGTATTCAAGTTAGGCAATATTTGCTGTCCACCGAGAAAGGATCCCCACTTTCCGTAGATAAATCCAGCTGACTGCTTCTTTAGTGCCTGACTTTAGATAAATGAATTCAGTTAGGAAATCATTTGTACCTAAATATGATGACAGTAAGCCCTTGCTATCTTTTCCTTAATATTATACTACAAATTATGTGGTCTTTGCTTTATTTCTTATCTTGTCTAGTTGAATATAAAAAAGAAAAACTACTTTAAGATTTGTTTTAATTCAATTTGGTATTCTTTGTAGAGCCTGGCAGAGTAAATAACTACTGAATTAAATAAATTTACCAAACAATGCTTATATTTCCAAATTAGTCAGGGAAGAAAGCTTGAAGAGAAATCTTTAAAACATCCACTTCCCACTTCTGCTTAGCACTCAAAATTCTCAGTAGTGGCCCCTCCACCCCCCATTCAAGAGGCCAACCACGAGACTTAATACTTAACTAAGTAAAAAAAAAAAAGAACTTCCTTGGGTAAGTATCATGAATTGAAGGGGGGTAGCAGAGAAAGGAGATGCTGCTTTCAGCATCCCACAGCTAAAACATGGTCTTCACTCTTTGGGTTGACAGTTGACACCAGGTCCTACGTACGTATGCTCTTAGATTCAAGAAGGGATGTGGGATTTATAACCATAGCCTCACTGATAACATTCATGAGGGCCGTAATAAAGATTTCTTAAGCTTTGAGAAAATGTAGCTGCCCATATTCTGGTTTAAGATATGTTTTTTAAGCACCTGGTACCTATTACAATAACTGATTAAGAAATGAATATATATATACTAGCCATGCATGCAATATACAGATTTCAATATTAATCTGTGAAAAAGTAATTAAAAGCTGTTATAAGTAAAAAAAAGGATCAAGAGCTCTTATCTAGGCTGGCAAAATATTAACTGCCATTCTGATAATAAACAATTGTGAACTATTAAAACAAGGGTTATGCTAGAAATAGATATACAATCTCATATTAATTTTTGACAAAAGGTTATGTATATTTAGAAAAGAAAAAGTAACAGGGCTCTATTTTCATAACTTTACTATTAAGAGAAATAATAATGAAAATGTGAGACAATTCTGGTTAAAAAAAATTATCTACAGTTCACTCCAGTTTTCACTGCTAATGTACTAGACCTCAAAGAGATCTGTAGGGTTAGCACGTGGACAAACTAGCTTTAATTAAAGTACCAGCAATCAAACTGTCCTATATGTAGTTTGGAGAATAAAATAATTACAGCTTCAAAGACACTAAAGCTCTTCTTGAGATTCTGACATAAAAGGGCCATTTTTTAAAACAAGTATTGCAATCCAAAGAATCTTTATCACATATAAGAAGTAGACACACAGAGAGAAACAAAGCCTTTAAGAATAACGTACTGACTTGTCCAGTGCGGGAGAGTGTTAACTAACCTGTGAACATAAAGATGGGCACTTAGAGAACAGTTAAACAAGGACCTTGATCTTGGTGATTCAAGAATTTTAGAACAGTAGCAAACTTGAAATGTCATCTTGTCAAGACCCTTTATTTAACACTCCTGAAAACTCACCTACCATCAGCTCAAAACATCACCTTCTAGAAACTGAATTTCCAACCAAATAGAGTATACCATTTTAGACTGTTCTAATTGTTGGTGCTTCCTAGTCTCTGATCTACTTTTTGGAAATAGACAAAACAAGACAAATCTGTCTTTCACCCAATAACCTGCAACTATCTGAAGCAGTTGTCCTTTCTCTAAGGTAAACAATCCAGGTTCCCCAAACCTTCTTTGCCTTTATTTCTACATAGGGATGTGGACCCAGTAGAGTTTATTATAAAGGTCACAAACTGATAGCCAGAGAAGAAAATCTACTCCCCAGACATGCTTTGTTTGCCTACTCAGTTCTTAAAAGTATCATTAAGAAGCTTGGGTCTTTGGATTCTACTGAAAATAGGAGATCTAGTGACACCAGACTGGTGAATCTAGTGGCAGAGTAGATTCTTCCTTTAAAAGGGGCATTCTGCTCCAGTTCACCACTGTCTCCCTATTACTCCTTAAGTATCATTTCTTAGAAAGGACCTACCTACCCATGCTATCTAGAATAGCCATTTCACTCCCACTCTCTTCTCTTTTGCCAATGTCCCTCCTAAAGGATCTAATACCTCCTTAAATAACTCAATACTCCAGTGTGATCATATTTACATTAAATACCAACTTCCATTTACTCCCCTTGATTTGGAATATGACTATATAAATAAATGTAATTTTCTTTTTAAAAACTGTTCATTAATTCATAAAATACAACATAATATCTAATCAGATTTTTGGTAGCCCTATTAATGTTGATACAATGACCAACAAATCCCCTGTTCTTCAGTCAATATTGGTACCCAAATATCCTGCTAAAATGATACCGCATTTCTCTCATTCAATAGTTGTGCCATTGTTTTGGAAAGCCAAACTTGGTGTTTTGCATTTATTCTTAAATTTCATCTTTTGGATAAATATGTCTAGTCTCCTAAGCCAGATAATACTATACTGCAATAGACTCCAATCATTACCTACTTCGGTAGAGTTTGTGCCTACCACAGTATATACTAAAATACTTTCTATTGTACTCAAGAATAACAGATTATCAGGTCATTTAGCTCACTTCCAAGCTAAAACAGAAATACCCTTTGTAAAAATTCTAATTAGATGCTTAAACACTAGTAGTTCATATATTTTAAGGTAGAGAATGTCCCTTTGGAAGAACTCTTAACTTTCAGAAAATTTCTCCCTAATGACTAAACAGCAATCTCACTTCTACAATTTTAGCCCTCAAGCATTTGAAAGTAAAAGGAATAAGGATGTTACTACTTTTACATAATTTACATGACATTATTTTTACATGTATGAAAACATTTACTAAATCTTCCTCAAGTTTCCTTTTCCTGACTAGGCAGCACAAGCTCCTTCAGTTGTTTTTCAATGACATAAAGGTTTCCAAATCATCTTCCATTTTAGTCACTGTGCTGGTTTGAAAGGATTATGCACCCTAGAAAAGCCATGTTTTAATCCTAATCCATCATGTGGAGGCAGCCATTTCTTTTAATCCCTATTCAGTATTATAGGTTGAGGACTTGCTGAAATTATCTCCAGGCTGATATCACTCACTCAGTTGTGGGTGTCAATTAGAGGGAAGTGTGACTCCATCCATTCCAGGTGGGTCTTGATTAGTTTACCGGTCTCCTTTAAAAGAGGAAGCATTTTGGAGAAAGCTTCAGAACTATGAGAGAGCCAGGTGAACCATGAGAGCCCAAGCAGCCAGAGACCTTTGGAGATGAATAAGGATGCCCCTGGGGGAGCTTCATGTAAGAAGCCTGGAGAGAAAGCTAGCAGAAGTCGCCATGTTCTTTTCCAGTTGAGAGAGAAACCCTGAAAATCATCAGCCTTCTTGAACCAATGTATCTTTCCCTGGATGCCTCAGATTCAACATTTCTATAGCCTTGCTTCAATTTGGACATTTTCACTTTTAGAACTGTAAACTTGTAACTTATTAAAGTCCCCTTTTAAAAAGCCATTCCATTTCTGGTAATTGCATTCTGGCAGCTAGCAAAATAGAATGGTCACCTTCTACTAGATATGTTCTAGAACTTCAATATTTCTCATTCACTTCATTTAATTTTATCAATGATCCCACGTAGATCAATATTGTTATCATGTCTTATTTTACTAACAAAGAAACTGAGGTTCAGAGAGGTTAAGTAACATCCCCCCAATCAGAAAGTTAGTAAGTAGCTAATAAATATAAAATTGCTAATAATAATGAGATAACTCATTCTTTTGTCAGGGATGGGCACACAGAGGGCAAGATTAGAAAGACTGGAAAGATGAACTCACGAGGTGAGAAGGGGAAAGAAAGAGACCTGAGAGAGATTATCAACCTTGACACAATCAAAGATCAATCTTTGTAACCTTCAACAGGAAGTGAGGACACAGAAAGGAGGCATTCTTCTGAGGTTCTTTTGCCTAGCCTCACAAAGTGGTAAATGTTTTGTATGATTTATTATGGTAGTTTTATTTAATTCTCTTTAAAGACGCTGGCTTTTTTTTTTTTTCAAAAGGAGCTTATTCCTAGAAATAAGCCAGCCTTTTTAACATTTAAGGGTCTGACTTTACAGTTTAAAACATATACAGGCAAGTCTATTTTCCAGGCCCATAAAGAAATAATACTTATCACATATTACAGTTAACACAATTTAAAATCTTATACCATAGTTTATCATTCATTTTAAGATGTACATATTTAATATTAAAACTGTGCAAGTTACAATTCATTCTTTTCAATGAGTATATTCCATAATTTCTTACTAAATATCAGCTATATGATAGGTACAGTGAAGAAGAATTAAAATTAATAAAATAAGATCCCTTCCTTCAAAGAACATGGTAAATGGTAAGAGAGAAAAGCAGGATCTAAAAATTGTAAATGAAAGAGGGCAAAACTCACTCTAAGTGGGCTCTACAACATTGTTCAAGATAAGAAAAAGGTAGGAACTAGCATCAGAGAGGTTTATATGATTGTATACCAAACCAACCTGGAGGGCATATACAGCTATCTGAGTAGGGGGAGAGGAGCTATGGGGAGAGCCCAGCGGCAGAAACAGGAGGACCACCAAAGAACTGGCCTTGGATACTAGTTGGTTTAGGCAGCATAAAGGATCTTTCAGTAGGAGCAGAATTAGTTTTAGAATATGGGTGTTAGTAAAACTAGAAATAGTGGGTTTTGTGGGCCTAATTGTAAAGTCTAAAGATCACTCCCTGGGAGAGAAGATTATCAGAGGAAAATACTTCATGGAAGAAGGATGATTTAAACTAAACCTTCAAATATATGTATGTATCATGGTTCAATATTTAGTGAATATTTTTGCCTCTTTACAGGTTGTTCCAGTATAGACAATGACCAATACTACGAAGACCAAAGCCTTGCCAAGTTTTGGAAATTATGATTATGAACATCACTTGTCCCCACACTATTGGTACAAAATAGCCACAGACAGATATCTGCTATTGTTAATTAGAAGGGTAGCATTACTCTTTAGTACTTCCAATTTAAGCTTCATTTCCAATACCCATATAAAAGAGTCTTGTTTGGATTTTAAATTATATAGACATCTTAAAAATATGGTATGATTCTGACTATAGGGTTGTCAAAATTATTTTTCCAAATCGCTGAATCATAAAACTTGAAAGACAGAAAGAATCTCTATTAGAAGCTTTCCAGTTCAATTTCTTCATTTTATAAAAAGGAAACTCAGTAAGCATTCATAGAATTCTTTCTGGACATTCTGATCATTTATACCTTCATTAAGCATTTATTGGACTTCTATTATGTACATTGCACTAGGTCAGATATATGGGGAATTACAAATATGAATAGGCATAGATCCTGTCCTCAAGGAGTTTACATTTTAGCCAATAACTGAAATTAACATAAAGATAATCAAATTAGAAAACCTTAGAGATATAGAAGAAGACTACCTGTTCTAATTTTTCACCCCTTTCCTTTAATCATCTGCGTCCATCTAAATGTCTAAATGTATTTTATTGAATTGTTTTGCGTTTGTATATCTAGATATAGTAGCCCCAGCAGCAGACAGCATTTTGCCAGCACCATGCAAGTTTAACTGCTAGTTTGAAAACCTCTTAACTGAGGAGTAGGGCAGAAGTTCTCAGACTTCTCAGATCTGGCATGAAGAAAGGTCCATCCATTGCATGTGCTACGACATAGCTCATAAGCTGAGCTGGTACCTTGAGACGCAAACATCAATAAATCAATGATTCATTCATTCATTCAACAAATATTTATTTATTTAGTGCCTAATGTGTCAAGCACAAAGGCCACAATATTAAGGAAAAAGGCATGTCCCTGTTCCCACAGAGCTCACAGTATAGCTTGGGTTTCTCTCAAGGCTATACAGCAGGCAAGTGGGAATAATCTCCAAAGAATCCCTAGAAAACAAAACACAAAATTTAAAGTGACACCTACAACTTATTAAAAGCTTCCTAAGTGATTCTGTGTGTACTTCCCTTGGTTATTTCAAGTCCTGAGTGATTTCTGCTCAAGGAAGTTTTGGTAAGATACAGCATGCCATATGTTGGCAACCTATCACTGTACAGGTAGAACACAAAGAATAAATTTTAAGGGTGAACGAGTGACAACACCGCTTTATATTTAAAGCATCTGCATAGCCAAAGACAGAAAAGATCAAGCATTATAACAGGTTAATTAGAAAAGTATAATTTGTGAAAGGGAAAATCAGAAAGACTAGAACAAGTGCTAAGGCTTTAATCTAACATCCTTACTTACTGCCAAGGGTATTTTAACCATACTAATGCATCATTTGCAAAGTAATAGCATGACTTAAATACTGCTAAATCTGGCATTTCGAGTCACTACTGCTGTAACGGGACTCTCTCTATATGTTAACATGAAAGATCTATCATAACACTGATTTTTAACATCTCCAGAAGTTAGTCTGTTGTTGATAGAATGTCTGTCTTCAGGTCTGCCTTTCAATAAGTATAAGTTCTTTTTAAAGTTAATTCCTTGGATAATAACGACTGTAAAAGAATAACGTAATTTCAGAAATAACAGAAAAACTTAGACTTTATTCCTGATATGACCTTCAAGAAGTAAAATTCCATTCCATTATAATCCTAGGATTGACTAAACTTACAGTTGAACACCATCTATAAGTTTAATACTAACTGCTGATTTCAAAACATTTTAACCATGATTCACAGTAAAAAGTACATTTTTTTCATCACTACCCAATGATACAGACCTAAGTAATTGAAATGAAGTAAATACTTATTACATGAAATACACTCCAAGCCTAGCCTTACTTGTGGTAAGCAAGATGTTGGTCCCAATGATTTAATGTTATAACTCACTAACGATCAGACTTGAGTTTGAAAAAATACTGGTATAGACTATGATGTATCTCTGTATGCAAATTAGTATCTCAATCACTAATCAGGAATCAATCACTCCAGGATGGTTGGCTAGCATGTGAAAGACTTTAATAAGGTCTTAAAAGGCAGCTGGCGGCTGCCATGGCTCACCAGGCAGAGCTCCGACCTGCCGTGCTGGAGGTCTGGAGTTCGATCCCTGGTACCTCCTGCCCATATGCAAATTAAAAAAAAAAAAAAAAAAAGGCAGCTGGATCCAGTATCTTTACCTGCATCTCCAGTAAGGGTTCATCTATGAGCACAGAAGATGACAGGAATAAATTTTATTTGGGAAATTAAAGGTGTTCAAAATACACGACTGGTCAGAAATGTCATACAAACTCCTCCACATTTACACAAATGGAGGAGGATTATCTAGCAAGCCCAGCTGTCTAACACCTTTTGAATTGCATTTAAGGTCATTAAAACATTCCATTCTTGTTTTTGTGCCAAATTCCCTCCCACAAGTTAGTAGAAGATTCAGATGCTTGATCAAGCTAATCCTGCCATCAGAATGCTATTTTCTTATTTTGGTGCTTGTCAGAGTATGTTTAAAAGGACAAAGCAGGGAACTAACTGGCTTATGAAACAGGGTTCTATGATTATTTTTGTAACTGCTTGGTAATAAAGGTTTATAGGTGTGGGAGAATTTGGTCTGAGACTTCATTTCATCTGTAGCCAGGCTGTGACAGTTACCAAAGAACTTGAAAAATAGGAGTGACAAACTGGCTTTGAGCAGTCTGCAACAGAAAGGTTCTTCTGTTTTATTTGTAGTCAATATAATTCTCATATAATAGACAAATCAGTATTTCCTCATCAAACACTTCATTTCTTTGAAATGTGTTCAACTTTGGGTATAGGAATCCTCAATATTCATTTTTAGCTCCTGAAATCACCACTATCTCAGTTTTTCTTCAATGAATGGTTTTACTGTCTTCCCATACAACCTTATTTTTTTCGAACCACAGAGGTCAGATGCTGTGTTGAACTAAAACTTGACAAACGGGAGAGAATAAATAGGATGGAAGAAAACAGCCTATAATGAAAGAGTTGATAGTTTCATTCTGTCAAGAAAAAAATTCTAATCCCAATGGAAAATGCAATAAACTTGAATCCTAAAGAGCTTCCAGTTTGTCAAATTACAAGTTTAATATTTCTTTTATAACATATAATGGGTGCATCCTTTGTCACATTAAATATGGATTTTTAAAATGAGATATTACTGAAAAATCTGTTTCATCTTCTCATATAACAGAAATAAAATGTGCATTTCCCATTACTTTTTTTTAAAGTATTACTCTGTTGTTTTCAAACTTTTTCTTTTATAGCAAAAGTTCTTATTCAAAGGAATCTTCCCCTACTACTCTGATATGTAAAACAGATAAATACCATAACTGAGTTTCTAGCAGTTTACATCTTTTTGGCAGAAAATATTTCAGTAGCATTGCGAAAGCATCCAGGGAATCTTAGCATTCTCTAATGCTTAGCTTGAAAATCACTGCTATATCTTACATATGTGCAAATTTTGAAAACATACAAATGCAAGCAAACACAAAACACAACCGCATGTAATAATACGGCCATTAACATACTAGTTGTAGTTGTAGCACTATAGATATTAGGGGCAATTAATAAACTATTATCTCAGACTAACTAGATTCTCTGGGGTTGGGACCTAGCAATCAACATATTTTTAACAAGCAATCTGAGAGGTTGTTGACCATACTAAAGCTTGAGAACCACTAACTTGGAAGTTTATGAAGAACACGTACACAAATTCAAAACATCTGAGTTTTAAACTACCCCACACAATTACTTGCAAAGAACAAATACAACGTGTTGTTCAATTCAACTCAACAGATACTTGGAATTTAAGTGAGGACACCAGCAAATCCCTGAAATAGTTAAGGAAGAGTACAATTAAGTACTAAAAAATATTAAATACATTATCCCATCATTGTAGTGGAAGTAGTGCCAAGAGACATCAAGTGAGGATGAGTTGGTGAAAAATTCAATTTTGTAAAGGAGTTAAGACTGGAAATGACTGAAAGAAATATGTGTTTCAGAAAGGCCGATTTACTGACAAAGTTTAATAAAGGTTAGCTGGCAACATCAACTAAGAAACTTTTAGAAAACACTTGATTGACTGTAAGGTGCTAGATGACTGAAATAAGTTGGTGCAAATGAGGATGGAGAGAAACGGGTGAATGAATAAAATTCTGAAGAGGAATTTATAGGATTTTGGGTCTGACAATGAAGAAGATATAAAAGATGATGTAGCAGAAACAATGATCATAAGATCTGAGAAACAATAACTAGAGACATTCATGATGGAAAAAGAAGAAAATAAGAGCTTTTGGAAAGAGAAAGAGGATTTAAATTTTGAGCAAGCCAAGTACAACAGATACTCCCAAGAAAGAAATTCTGGTGAAAGAATCGATACCATTTTAATATAATTTCCTTTTTAGGGAAAGAATATGCAATAATAATAATAATAATTATCTTAATACGTGTCCATTAGGGAAACTTTAGTAAATGCAGATAAGAGAAGGGGTAGAAAGAGGAGGAAAGTGCCAGAGACAACTTCTGTTGTTATTTCTGTGTATTTCTTTCTGGAAGTTTTTCTTTGCTTAAGTATACAGATATAACCATCCCAAACCCCAACTCCTTCTGTTTACAAATTATGCAAATCCTTCCATGTTCCTATGTGTATCTACAAAAACTCAGTAATGGTTGCCTACTCATTCTGCTGAACGGATAAACCATAATTTACATTATTGCTACACAAAATGCTGTACGATCAGCCACAGACAGAAGTCTTTAGGCACTTGTCCAATTATTTCCTTAACTACCTGCTAGAAAAACTACTAATTTACAATCATACCAACAGGTATGATGCTGCCTATATCCTACATCCTAGACAAACTGGGTTTTATCTTTTTGATCTTTACCAATATAATTAGCCAAATACTAATACTGGGTTTTTATGGTTCTATTGCTTTATTATTTGGTTTGGCTATTTAAAAAACATTTCAGGTTTGAAACACAAATTTGTGCATAACAGCAGCAAAGAGTAACTGAACAGCAAACTTCTCTGGGGCTGTTTTAAAATTTATTAAACGATTATAACTTACAGGAACAGAAAACTTTAGGTCACCTTTAATAAAAACAATAAGGTGGATGACTGGATTAACCTGTCCATTTGGGAAGCGTATCCTCATGCAGGTTTTGTTTTGTTTTGTTTTGATGGATAATATACTATCTCTTGAGATACAGATATTCATTCACTGAAGCTATTTTTTTTTTTGAACAAACATGATAAAACAAAATCCATACTACGAAATTTAATTTAGAAAATATAAAAGAAGACTTAACTAATAGGTTTTAGAAGTTGAGGATAAGCTTGTGCTTGAGCACCTTTGTTGAAGTTAATAAATGTATCCACCCATTTTGTGATGTCTCCAGTGCCTCCTCTTCATAGAAATGATATGTATCTATTTCTGAAAGCTCAAAAGTGGGAAGGGAAGCAATTCACATTTGTTCATCAATTTCACTATTCCAGGCACTGTGTTAGTTAAAGATGAGTAGACCAAGGAGAAGACTGGGGTGGGGATGAGGTGAATGGGGTTGGGGGTGTGGTATATCAAGCAAAGGGAACAGAAGTTAAAGAAGAACCGTTAGGAGTTAAGGGAATAAATGCAGTTTTAGACCGGCTGAGGCTCTGGAGGGCAAGGACAGAGGGAAGCGCCAAATGAAAAAGGCTGGATTAATCTTAATGACTATAGGTGGAATCTGAAATCTAACACTTCCTCAATCTCTTCCCTGAAGGTTTATAGTTGAAAGTCATTATGAAAAGCTAAGGTCAAAAGGACATTAACTATGCTATTGCAGTAGTCAAATATCATAATACATTTCAAACTGATGGCTTCAAACACATCATTTGTTTCTGCTATATAATTGAAGGAAAACTTTTACCTAATTAGTGCTAACCACATGAGATGTGTTTAAGTTTAAATTAATTTTTCAATAAGCATCTTGGCTCTTCATCTATAAAGCAATAATTCCACTAGTTTGTCAGTTTGTCCTGCTGAAAATTTCCATCAAATCAGCTGAAAGATAAATTGATAAAAGGCAGTGATGCTCAAAGGTACATCAGAATTACCTGGAAGTCTTGTTAACATACAGGTTGCTGGGCTCTCCATACCACGTTTCTTGTTTTGTATGTTCAGGGTGAGGCCTGAGCATCTGTATTTCTAAATAGGTTCCCAGATGATACTGATGCTGGGGTCCACATCACTAGAGTATGCAAGTACCACTGCACTAGAGTATCATATTGTCAGTGTAGGTGAGCAAAATTATGGGGAAAATAGCGTTGTTTCTGAAATTGGGTCTTCTAGCATTGTGCCTTTGAAAGCTCCCTGAAACCAACTTAGTCATGCTGCTGCTGTTACTATTAAAAGTAACTATATTTTTCTAAATGATTTAGTGTACAAATAAGCTCCCTTATAAAAGCAAAAGGATTTTTAACATGGACAACAATCTTTTCTTTAAACACAGAGCAAATAAATTTCAAGACAGTGAAAACAGAAATTATAAACAACTACAATGCTACATTTTATAAACTATCAAAACTGACAGAAGTTTATAGTTACATTATATCTAGTTAAAATATGTGATTATTAATAAAATAATATATTAATCTGTCCTGCACCATCTCCAAGGAGCTTACCATTTCCTTAAACACAAGTTGGCTATTTATAGAGTACATACCCTTATCTAAATGCATTGCTTATACAAGAAATTTATCACAACAGCTAATTTAAGGACAGTATTACTCCTCTCTACACACATATATATACTTTAGATAAGTAAATGTGACCTCCTTTTTGCTCCAGTTAGAATCATTCATTTTTATTACAATTCACATTGTAAACACAAAGATGTGTAAAAGATTTTCATAAACTGATCACAGCAAAACTATGTATAGTAATTAAAACAACTAACACTTTTAACCCCTTATAGAAGGTGGAATACACTGCACTCAATCTTACAGTTAGTTGAAAGAAATGAGCCACAGAAAATATAAGTTAACTAAGATGATACAGCTATCAAGCAGACAGCTAGCACATTTCATTCATGCTCTTGAGACATCATTATAGAAGAATATATTACTGAGGTAGTTCTAACTTGTAATACTGAATAAGTAAAATGTTTAATTTAGCAAACATTAATTTGGCCTAACCTCCTTTTCCTCCTGACTCCTCTCAGGAGATCCTCAATTATCAACAGACATGCTGATGAGGCCTGAAGTTCTCCAGGGAAGAGAACAAGAATGCAGCTTCATTTTTCTCATCATGCAACAGCCAAAGAACCAGCAGTAGAAGGCAAGGTTTGCCTCTCCCCAAAGTTTAGAAGCCTAGAACAAAGACCAGCAGTTTGGGGGGCATCCAAAGCCGAGTCTTCTGGACTCCATCAGGGTCCAATCCTCCTGACTCCTCTCATAGGCCAAACTGCTTTTGGACCTTGCTGACTTTGAATGCAATGTGTAATTTAAGAACAGAGAGGGCTACTTCATGGCTTCAATTGAGGGAAAGCAGTCTGCTATCTGATTCCTGGTTCTCTCTAGATATAGAATATACACTGTCATGTCCAATGCTTGTGTTCTTGTTCTGTGATGTGAAATATTTGCACTAGATCATCCAGAGCATAATACAGCACTTTGCAATGATCAATTGAAAAAGTGATCTTTTATCATTTGTTCAATGAATTTTTAAAAATTAAAGAATTTTCATTCCTTTTTAGCCAAAGCCCCCAATCTGCTACCACAGCATTCCTATAGGTACCTCTATCTTTAATACTACATCATAAAGAAATGCCTGTTATTTGTGTGTGCTCCTAACATGACTATAAATACCTTGAAATAGTAGGGGCTATTTATGTTTTCTGCTTTGATGTTATCTACACATTCTCTCTCTTGGTACACTGAAGAGGACACATATATCTTTCTATACATACTTCAGTTTTTCCATCTTTTAAGTGGAAATAATACACATTCTGATTTTGCCCACAGGATTACTGCAAGGATTAGTCAGTAGAAAAAAGCTGAAAGTATTGACACACTTCATAATAATATTCTTTAAACATAATCCCCATAATCAACTACAAGGTTTATTAGAATATTTGTAACAAACGTGCCTTGTTACTTTACGAGTAGCGAAACAACAGGCTTGGCAGCTAGTCTTCTCTCACCCTGTCTTTATTCTCTTGACATGTATTTCTGGTGCTGGAAATCTGTGTCAAGGATGTGAACAATGAAACAGAAATAGAAAGGAAAAATCAAGGAATCACATCCTGAAGGTTAAAACTGCTGTTTAAATGTTGTAGAGAAAACACACACACACACACACACACACACACACACAAAATCTAACCAAACAAAATACTCCATACAAAATAGAAACTGCCTCTCACTTAACAAAAGATCCCATTATGCTTAAGAATTGATGCCCACTTTTTAATTCTGCAATTAACATTTTTACCCTAAAAGCAAGAAGAAATAAAAACCGTAACACGAAATGTACTCTGAAACTTACCCTTCTGCTTAGTACTGAGCAGTCTCTTAAAGAGGAACACATACCAGTAATAGAAAAAGTGAAAAACAGAGAAATAGCTATAGCATCCATTTTCTTGGCTGCCTTACATAATTAAACAGAAAATATTTGGGGGATAGATTTCATTATAAGGCTAGACCATATATTACCTTTTCATTGTCCACCCAAATAAGAGCATGTTAATCAGGCAGTAGCCAAAGGCAATTTTTTTGAAAATTCTACCCAAGGGTTACATTCTATCTATATCCTATTAATACTTGATTTTGTGTTCACCTGTAAACACCATTAATTTTGGTTCACCATTATATCATAGCCATAGAACTCTCTCATTTTTTGATCCAGTACCTGTTTTTTAATAGCCAATCGTGTAACTCTCACCTTTATATTCCTCTATTCTCTCTCTCCTCTCCTCCAGTTTTTCCTGCCTCAGTGATGTGTTAAATTTTTAAAGGCGCTACAGACATATAACACTCTGACCCTTTCAGTCTTTTACCTACACTCATCCTCAGACAAGGGGCTAAAGGAGAACAGACGATAGTGCACAATTCATTCTCCATTATTATCTCCATTATTACTAAGAAAATTAAACCAATGGTCAGAAGTGCAGTCCAACAAATAGCCTCATCAGCATTATCCTCTTTAATTATGAAGAGAACTACACTCACTATCATGTAATCCTTAATCTGCTTTGGGTACCGTGGCTGCTCAGATCTAATGACTTCCTATAAAAGTAGGAATGAAGTATTACTCCAAATACATAGAGCTGTTCTCTGAATTGCACAAAAATCATTACTGATTTCTGATAGCATTATTTATAATCCCTGAGGGAAAGTCATCAAGGACTAAAACATCTCTATGCATTTTCTCTTCTTATGACCTACAGGCAAAGCAAATGAACAAAAGCAGACAAGCATACTCCAAGTATATTCTTGAAGGGAAATAAAACAAATCTACTATATTGGCAAAACTATGGTAGTTATTATGTGAACCATGACTTATGTAGAGTCCATGAGATCTGGAAAGATACTGTTCCAGAAAGTAGCTTTCACAGTCTTCAAAAATCAGCTCCCAATTTCCAACTCTGGTTTTAAACTTGAAAAGGTTCTTTTCTAATTCAGGTCCTATACAGCTTAACAAAAAGATTTATGACTTATAAGAGCTAGCCATCAGAAAGCCATATACTTGGAACAGATCCAAAGCCTTACCAAGGATTGGCAGTTACGAGCTTTAAACTTGTATGTAACTCTTCTCTAGGAAAAACTACTGCAGGAGAAAGTGGCAGAATATATTTTCATTTAAAGATTTACATGTCTAGTGCAACCCAAATTAAATGATTTTCCTGATAAAAATTACATCTTTTTTTTCTTTTTTGCATGGGCAGGCTCTGGGAATTGAACTTGGGTCTCCGGCATGGCAGGCAAGAATTCAGCCACTGAGCCACCGTTGGAATGCCCAAATTATATCCATTTTTAACAACTAAATTAAAAAATTCAAATCAGCACTAAATGATCTCTAAAAAATTTTTTTCGTATTTTTTATTTTTAAAAGATTTTCTTTCAAAAGCCTTTTCATTAGCTCAAAAAACGAAAAAGGTTTATTTCTTTATAGAACTATAAGAGACTAATAACTTTATCTTGAGGTCACACATAAATCATATCCAGCTCTAAATAAATGAACTTAAATAATTCTCCAAAACTGTGTGTAAAGCATTTATTTATAATCTGTTTCTAAACAGATTTGTCTTACTAAATACAGAATTGTAAGCAGAATTAGCAAAGCTTTATGCTACGAAGACACTATCATTTGATGTCCCAGGTTATTTTCATAGATTTTTTACCAAACTTATACAATTTTACATATAGTACTTCAATATATGCAGGACTGTGTCAAACCTTAGGTTTCTGGGCCTGGGACTCCTTTGAAATTTGAATAAATGACATTTCAGCTTCCCACCAAAAACAGCACAAATAAATACATGAAAATATTTAGATATAATTTCAAAAGGTTCCTATATTTACCAACAGATTCTATAAACCTCAAATAAAGAATTGCTAAAGTAGGATTAATGCAGAATCTTGGAAAATCTTTGGAAAGTAGAATTATGTTCCTTGTATTACTGGTAATTATTTCCAAGGCAGGGCAGGTAGAGGTAGAAAATTTGATATACAATAAGTTTTATTTGAGATGTATAACAAAGTTTAAGAGCGAAATGGCATGGGGACTGGGATTTTTTTTTTCATAAATAAAAGGCCCATGAAAGGTGAGGGGAGGGGTGAAGAGGAGACAGAAAAAAATATGGTAAAGTGTTGATGGTTTGCAAAAGCCAAGTGATGGGGTATGGAGGTTTAACTCTCTACTTTTGTTTATGTTTAGACATTTTCATAATTAAAAGTTGAAAAATTTTCAAAAGAACCCTTCAGTTCATCAAGACATCAAGATAATGTCCAGATATATTTTACATTGGAGAATACTGAGATCCTAGCTAAGGTCACAGAATCAAAGCTAAATACATATGAAACTGCTAGAACTAAGACAATTTCCATTAACCAGTCTATTTTAGATCTCATCTGAGTCTTCAAATTCTTTCCAAAAGAAAATCGGGGCTGGGGGAGGGGGAAGTGACAGGTTAGTTTTGAATAAGAGCTCGTGAAGGGAAGAAGGAAGAAAATGTATGACTCTTGATGCCCACCTGCATAATAGTCAGGTCTTTTTTTTTTTCAGGCCATTCTGAAAGTAAGATTCACCACAGAGAAAAAAAAAAACCATCTCGATATCCTTTGGGAATGTGAAACTCAAGAAAAAAAAAGTCTCCAAAACATTTGGGGAATTCGGGAAGAAAACTGTCCATGAATTCAAAATATTACTAAATATGGTTATTTTATGATATGGGGAATGGGCTTCCCTGCTGTACTTTACAACCTCCCTCCCTACAACCCCACCCCCAGCTATGCCAATAAAGATAAGTGAATTAAATTGAATACTCTGTGGCACAGTTTAGCAGGCAATTCATCATCAGGGAAGTCTCAAGTACTGCTAGCTGAATTTTAAAACATCTTCTTCGACAAGGCTGGACATGCATGCCTCTGGGAATACAAATTTTTCTTTATGCTGGCAAGAGAACTGTTTCCTCATTCCATCTTTCTTACAGTCAAACTCAGTTATCATGGCCACAGAAGATGTTCTAGGGGAAACCCCACAGAACATATTTTAGAAACATTTTTTAACTATTAATTTCAAACTCCTCTTTCACCAAAAATATTTACTCTTGGCAACAAATAAATTACCATTTATTTACTTATTTGAACTTTATTATATTTTATTACCCTGTACAACTTCAAGTGGATGCATAAAGACAAAAATAATATCAAAATGCCTATTTACTAAATGAATGAGTTCTTTAAATCTGTTTTCTCATTCCTCCCAATAACTTCATAAAGTAGGTATTATTCTCTACATCTACAGGTAGGAAAGAGGAGGCTTACTCAGACAGTTAAATCAATCAATTTGAGGTCACACAAGTAGTGACAGGCAGGATTTGAACTTCCATGGACCTGACTGCCCTTTCCAGCATGCAGCATCATTACTCCAAAAAAAGATGAAATAAGAAAGGGAATCACAAAAGGAAGGCAGCAAGAAAAAGAAACAAGAAGATTAGTGGAAAATCAATCACAAACCGTCTGAGAATGTGATAAAGACTGTATGACACTGTCTGGAAAGATACCTTCTCTTACTTTTTGGTTCCACCTTCCAGACAGTCAATGTAAAACTACAGTATTTTTAAGTGCCCTTGTATATACTCAAGTTATTAAGTTATTACCTTTTTAACAAATACTTAGATTCTTGTTGACAAGATCTTCATGGAGAGAAGTGTCCTTAGAAGAGAAATGAGATTTTTAATGTGGCCCTAGTTGTGGAGTAATTCTTTTGAGTGACAGACTTAAGGCATTAGAAACAGAACTGCCATGGATCTTCTGTCATCTTGCTCTAGATATGCTCTGCAAACAAACATCAAAAGGAGAATTATGAAAGTTCTGAATGCCTTAAAATAAATACTATGGGCTATGAAAGTCTTAAATAAAGGTTCTTATTGTGGTGGTAAAGATTCTGATAAATGACTTCACTCAAGACCCACTCAGGCCTGTTTATTTTCCTCCCAGGCTTCCCATCTCAGTTCATGGCCCCATTATCAACCACTACGCCAGTGAAAAGTCTGGACATTTCTTCACTACCACAACTTTCCTTTCAACTAACTCCTATTTTTTAGAATTCTTGCAGAGAGTCCCTAAGAAAATCTTATGGGGGAAAATTATCTGAAAAGAGTTGTAACTCTGCACCATCATTTGCCATCATTTACTGATACTCCTCACTATCAGTAAAAATGGACCATGTGGTGTGGTTGGAAAAACATTTATGTGTCCCAGAAAACTTGACTTTTGATTGATGCTCTGCTACTAACATGTTCTGGGACTTTAGGACTAAAAGAAATCTTCAGACACTCCTGTAGGCATTTTAGATAACCTCATTTCATTCTTACAACTCAATGAAGTAAGATTATATTATTTGCATTTTTTAAAGGCTGTGGTTTTAGTTTGTAAAAGCTGCCAGAATACAATATACCAGAAATGAAACTGGCTTTTATAAATGGGATTTATTAAGTTACAAGCTTTCAGTTCTAAGGCCATAAAAATATCCAAACAAAGGCATCTAGAGAAAGACAGCTTGACTCTGAAGAAAAGGCTGATGGCTTTCGGGCTTTCTGTGTCACATAGTAAGGTACATGGCGATGTTATTCTGGCCTTCTTTGCCAGTTTTTTGTTTCAAATGACTTTCCGAGGCGTTTCCCTTCTGCATCTCAAAATATCTTTGCACAGGATCTGAGTTTCTTTCAAAATGATTTCCATTTTCAACTCCAGTAAATGGATTAAGACCCACCTTGACTAGGTGAAAACATCTCCATGGAAACCACCTAATCAAAAAATCCCACCCACAACTGGGTGGATCACGTAACTATGGAAACAACTTAATAAAAATGATCCTGCTCAAACTACAAGTCTGCCCCCACAAGACTGGATTATGATAAAGAACATGGTTTTCCTGGGGGTACATAACAGTTTCAAACAAGCACAGATATAAAGCCTCAGAAGGTTAGATGCTTTGCCCAAGTTTACAAAGCTATTAAGAGACCGATATGGAATTCAAACGAGAATTGTCAATCACATTATATATTCTCTGATTCCTCATCAGTAAAATCTTAAAAAGGATATTGTGCAAGAAGTTGTTGCTGTAATATATTTTAAAAAATAATACTGATTATAGCAGTATGAACTGTAAGTGGCAGTTTTGTTCTACTTTTTTATACAGCATCAGAAAACTCCTTCATGCCAGAGTCAAAGCAGACAAACCAAATTTCTTAATGCTAATAAAGAGGCTCAACTAAATAGAGAAGTGGGAACAGGACTGTGGTAAATTACTTTATATCTCAATGCAACATTCTGTAACTGTATAATACAATTTGACAATGCAGAAAAGTTACAAAAATTTATAGGTAAATTCTCTCTGCCTCTTGCCATAGGAGTACTGAGCACAAATAAACATGTTAAGCTGGCAAATATTTAAATGCTAGAGTTGGCATTTTCTTAAACAAGAAGTGTAAAAATGTTTTTTAAAATTGTAAAAGAATGCTAATCTCAACAAAAATCTATTAAGGTACACCGAGGTTATTGTAAAGAAGGTACATTGAGGCTATTGTAAACAAAATCATATAATGAAATAAAAAAGAAAATGAGTAGGTCTTAATCTATCATTTGTTTGATTTCAAATGCTATATTTCTAATCGCCATCTAGGTGATCTATTTATCTAATAACTACTCCCCATTCATCAAATAACAAGAAAACTGAACTCACAGTTCCATCTCAACTAATTTAGAAAACAACTGGGTTATCTAATAAAGAAAAAAAGCCCGTGGCTATGGGTAATAAGTCTAAGGTAATTGCTACTTGCTACTGAAACATTTCATTGACTTGGACATTTATTTTTAATAAATGGATGCCATACTGTTAAGTGTGGAATATTGTGTGTGTGTGTGTGTGTGTGTGTGTGTGCGCTCTGGGGGATGGAGAGGAATAGGAATACTGGCCTCAAATTTTACAATCATATAACAGTTAATGTTCAATAAATATCAATATAGATATTTCTCTCATATTATATTCCAACATGGAGAATTTCACTTCTACTGAGTTTATAACTTAAAAAATGTATTATTATTAATGTGTGTGTGTGTGGTATTATCAACACCTCCCTCTCAGAAACTGAGGTAAAAGGAACAGAGTCAAGAGAACAGGGGCTTACAACCATCAGAATTGTGCATCTACTCCCTGCTCATGACTGCAGAGAAAATGGGATGCCAGGAGGTAGGCAGGAAGAAAGCCACACACAAACAAAGCAATAATGAGAGCTGTAGCAATGGTCTAGTTTTTGATTACTGATATGGTTGATCCTTCCTCTTGGCCAGAAGCAGAAAATATTCACTGTTCTCTTTGTTTTTAAAGTCACTATAACCTTCTATGGCATATCCTACTATATGGCTATCTACTATTTCCTAGTCCACTAGGATGATTTAACATGCTGATGAAAGAATGCTGTTATATGGTCAATATGCTATTCCCGGAAAAACAACACACATGTATTCAGAGCCAACACATAACTTTTCCACAGAGTGTTGTATGATTTGACATAGACAATCTACAAACAACTGAACAAAAGACAAGGCTGGATCTAAAAATATGACCATGACAATTAATCGCCCAATACACATTTTAACAGATTTCAAAAACCTGAAATTGAAGACATTTGAAAGATGTGGTATTTTCATCTGCCTTTGACATCACTGCAACATCCATGAAATTCTGTCTGCAAGTATTTTTCTGAAAGCTTAGATCAAGTACTGCAAAGTGCAATTTAGGAGATAATTGTGCAAAATAATTACATTGGTTTAAGAAGTGAAATTCATTTTTATTTCATTAAACTTTTCTACCTTCACCTAATTTTAAGAACAATTTTTGGTTAATTTAATTATGAATAAGTACAAATCATTTAATAGCAAGATCCAATACCTTCAAAGGGAAAGACTGCCACTAATTTTCTAAAAGTAGAATCCAACCTGCACCTAAGACTGACATGTACCCACCCCTTGCATAGCAGCATTTGGCCCACGCGACTTGAGGTATGTCAAAGGTGGCTGGGCTGTGATTCAACCACATCTCTACATCTCTGGCTTAGTATCTAAACAGGCATAAGATATGGCTGTAGGGCTGCCGTGGCTCAGCAGGCAGAGCTCCAGCCTGCCATACTGAAGGTCTGCAGTTCGATTCCTGGTGCCTCCTGCCCATATGCAAATTAAAAAAAAAATAAAAAAAGATATGGCTGTAGCCTCATCCTGAGCCTTCAAACAAGTGTCACAATCGCTAGGGTCTCGTGGATCAGATTCCAGATGGAAAGTTACTGAAATCAAAATGAGCCCTGCTGCTACTGCATATAACTAGAATATTTAGTTTATTTAATACATTGCAATCCTGATAACATTGCAGCTTTTTACACCTAGGGACAATGTCAGATTAAATGATTTTTTGTTGTTGCTCTCAATCTAATGAAAGTTGGTCATATATATTGCGTGCAAATAATTTCCAAACTAAAGATGGCTGAAAACTCTGACAACATTATGACTAAAATACTAATTATTTTTTAAGACTGTTTTTATTGTGAAATATAACATATATGCAAAAAACCCGATACAGTTCAAAGTATACTGTAACAAGTAGTTATAGAATGGATTGCAAGTTTGGCATGTGTTACAGTTCTACAATTTTAGGTTTTTCCTTCTAGCCTCTCCAAAATACTGGAGATTGAAAGAAATATCAATGATTCAGCAGTCATACTCATTTGTTAAATCCTATTTTCTTTGTTATAACTCTTCCTTTTCCTTTGATCCTTCTCCCAATCTTTAAGGGTTTTTGCACTATGCCCATTCTAATGTTTTCATCTTGGAAGGGGGTGTCAATAATATGAGATAGGGTAATGGAAGTAGTTGTTCATGGAAATGCTGGCACCTCTGGGTTTCAGGACTTATGTGGCCTAAGAACCATCTGGAGCTTGTAGTTTTCTGGAAAGTAATCTTAGTGTGTGAAACTTTTGCAGGAATCTCAGATAGTGCCCTAGCTGTTCTTTGGGGTTAACAGGAATGATTTTGGTTGGGGTTTGACAAACCATGATAATTAGCACTATCAAGCTGAAGCATGCATAAGAGTAGCCTCCAGAATAGCCTCTTGACTCTCCCTTAGCCACTGATACCTTATTTTGTTACATTTCTTTTCCCCCTTTTAGGCAAGAAGGCATTGTCGATCCATGGTGCCATGGCCAGGCTCATCCCCAGGAGTCATGTCACATGTTGCCAGGGAGACTTTCACCCCTGGATGTCACGTCCCCCGTCGGGGGGTGGGGTGTAATGATTTTCCTTGCAGAGTTGGGCTTAGAGAGAGAGAGTTCACATCTGTGTAACAAAAGTAGTTTTCTGGAAGTAACTCTTAGGTATAACTATAGGTAAGCTTAGCTTCTCTGCTACAAAATAAGCTTCACAAGAGCAAGCCTCAAGATCAAAAGGTTTGGCCTATCGACTTGGGAGTCCCTAATATTAGAGAAAGCATCAGGGGTTTCCCTGGTAAGCTAAATAATTCCATATTTTTTTCTCCAGTCCCTCAAGGGACTTTGCCAATACTTCTTAATTATGCGCCCAACATACTTTGGGATATATCCGGGTATTATATTAAACTATACAGAATTATAAGCCCTCATTCCTGTTGCAGGCTCCATGTGTTTGGGTTGTCTAATTAAGCTATCCAGTCAGGTTAAGTTAGATTATCTGCTACAGAAAATCTAGGTTTTGGACAATACAAACCTCTCTTCCTTTGGTCTCATACAGTAGGTGAAGTTCTAAAACACAATGTCATCCTTACCCCTGTATCTGATTTACTTAATTTTGACCCGATTGGCTTTGTTTTAATCTCCAATTTGAAGACTGGTCTCTTTTTCGGTTTCTTTAACAGTTATTATATATACATAGCAATGTTCACTTTTAGAGCTGCAGAAATCCAACTCTGAGTCTGAGGTGTCACAAAGGTAGCCGAAGTTCCAGGCCTAACATATTTTTGAAATACTAAATATTAGCTCTTGCATTAAAAGTTCTTAAAAACATTCTATAAATTTTATCAATCCTGACAGCCATTAGTACTTATTTTGGGGGAGTACGTACTAATTTTTGATGAAACCAGAGAATTCCAAAGTCCTCTGGCCAGAACGGTTTTTGGTGTATTCCTTCCTGGTAAACTTCATTCTGAAGTACTAGCAATCAAGTACAATTACCCTACTGGGACTGACATTATTTGGAAGTTATTTTTCAATGTCCCAGTCTTGGTCTAAGTTTATATTCTTCACAAATAAAGACATTGTAATTAAATTATCAAGTAAGGGACTTGGAGTGATGGGAGAAATGAAATAAAAATGAGTAACAGGTTGCACAGGTGGTTCAGTGGTAGAATGTTCACCTGCCATGTGGGAGACCCAGGTTCGATTCCCCAGACCATGCACCTCCCCTGCACCTCCCAAAAGAAAAAGAATATAAACTTGGAAGCCAGTTCTCTTTTTATATTATAACTCTTAATAATAAGGTGATAAATACATAATTCCAGATTTCAGCTTTTTCATTCATCCTCTACCATTAAAAAGTTAAAATGGGATGGTATTTCTGAGATAAAGTCATTTATCTAAATACATTTCTGGATATTATTCAATCTATCTCACTCTTATCTGAGGATAAAAATTCAATTGCTTTTACCCCACTTTGACAAAGCTTCAAAACATCACCCAAACTTAGCTTTTACCCTTTCAGAATGTTGTTCATAGATTTACTTGTATTCTTTGGGATAATGCTACTTGGGAGACCCAAATCAAACTTTCATTATGGTGGTCGAAGTCATATACTATTCTAATCTTAGAATATATGGCCATGTCCTTGGAAAAGTCTAATTGAAGAAGATATTATTTTGGAAAAGGAGGGGGAAATTAAGAACCATTTACAGTCCTTACAGCCTAGTAGTTGGGAATACAGTTTGGGTATATATCAGATTAAGGTTCAAATAAAATCCCACTTTTCCCTTTTTCATAAATGTGTAATCTTGAGAAAATGGATGCTTTCTGTGCTTAGGTTTTCTCATCTGAATAATGGGAACAACAATATTTATCTCATAGAGCTATGAGAATTAAATTTGATAATGCATGGTAATGTGCTTAGCAAAGTAATTAGCACATAGTAAAGTTATTCAAATGACAGCTGCTACCATTATTATATTTATAACTGTAAGAACGAATGAAATCATGATGCATACAAAAACGTGGTTGAATCTTGAGGCCCTTATGTTGAGCAAAATAAGCCAGAAACAAAAGGACACATACTGTATGGTCTCACTAATATGTATTAATTATAATGAACACACTCTGGAAGTTAAATTATCTGCGAGAGCACAGGTTATTAGGAGATAGAAAGAGGGTCAAGGGTGGGCAGATGATGCTTAAGGAGTATAGAATGTTTAATAAGGTTGATTGCAAATGTTCAGAAGTCCACAGTATATTATAATACTGTGTGATAGTAGCACAATACTGTAAGTATAATTAACAATGCTGAATGTGAGTATGGTTGAAAGAGGAAGGCTAGGATTGTGTATATCATCAGAAGGAAAGCTAGATGATAAAACCTGGGACTGTATAACTTAGAGAAACCTAGAATGGACGATGGCAGTGGTGAAGAAAGCTCTTACTGTAACAAATGTACGTCACTATTACACATGTTAATAATAGGGTTGTACATGGGGAAAAATTCAAATAATGCAAACTAAGGTCTAAGAGCACTGTAATATTCTTTCATTAGTTATAATGCAAACTGAGGTCTAAGCAGCACTGTAATATTCTTTCATTAGTTGTAACAAAGGCACTACACCAAAAAGCTAAATGTCAATAATGGGGGGTGGGTAATAAGGGGTATGGGATTTTTTTTTTGGAAGACATGAGAATGTTCTCATATTGATTGTGTTGATGAATGCATAACTTTGTGATTATACCAACAGCCACTGATTGTACAATTAGGACAGACTGTACGGTGTGGGGAAAAAATTAAAAAAATAAAATAAAAGAACATTACAAGATGGCAGAGTGAGACATTCTATCGGAGTACTACCCTCCTGAGAATCTTTAAATAACTAGACCAAACTGCCAGAACCATCTTTCTAAGAGCTCCAGAAAACTTTTAAGGGTTACAGTAACATGGCAAGCATAAAAATCAAGGAAATGGCAACTTAAAAACAGTAGGAAAAGCTCATGGTGCCATTTCTGGCCTTTCTCTCAACCTCTCCCCAGCCTGGTATAGAGCCTGGCTGAATTCTCAATGAAGAACTGATCCCAGTTCCAGAGGGAGCACAGTAACCCCTATGCCCATACTGGGGAATATGTATGTTTGCAACAACTTATATGGTGGCAGCCTGAGGGACTGAACCAAGATATTCATCTCTGGTTCATTGTCCCAGAACTTGTCCTGTCTGCAGAAGCAACTTGTGGGCAGCTGTATCAGTATAACAATCAAATCACAGTGGCCTGGAATAAAATAGCTATAAGACATACAATAAAGTACCTGTGACTGGGACGATAGACTATCTCATAGCAAGAAGAGGGGGCACTCGGATCTATGTAAATGGGGGAATTCTTAAGGCCATAAGCACACGCCCAGGACAAAATAAATGTCCAGAAAAGACTGGAGAGGACCCTGCAATTTCACCTCAGACAGTTCTTCTGGTTCATTGTTAGGAGGGCTAAGCTCTGAAGGAGACCACTAGCCTACAAATAGCCAATTAAACTGTAGAATGCCAATGACAAAGAGAGAATCCTGAAAGCTGCAAGAGAGAAACAACATGTTGTGTAGAAGGGAGCGTCAATGTTATTAAGTGCCGATTTCTCATCAGAAACTCTGGAGGCAAGAAGGAAGTGGGAAGATATATTCAAAGTGCTGAAAGAAAATAATTGCCAATTAAGAATTTAATATCCACTAAAACCTATCTTTCAAAAATAAGAGGTTAGGACATTTCCAGATAAATAAAAGCAAAGGGACTTTGTCACCATAGAACCTGCCCTATAAGTAATGCTAAAGGGAGCTCTTCAGATTGAAAAGAAAGAACACTAGACAGCAGATCAAAGATACATAAAGAAATAAAGATCTCTGGCAAAGAGATCCTGACCCTCTACCCTTTGGGAAACCCCATGACATTCTCTTGGCCTGCTAGTGGTTGCTGGAAAATTTGAGGAATATCTGCAGGAAGCTGTCCGCACACTGCAAAACTGTTACAGGCATGGAGTACAAATTGGACAGTAAGAGAAAAGTATTAATTTTTACCACACTGATGGCTATGATATGGTATCTCATTGAAGTTTTAAACTTCTCTGTTCTTAATTACTAATGTATTTACTCACTCTACAAGTGTCTAGAGAAGTTTGTGTTTATCGTTGGCAAAACACGTTTAAATTTTTAACCCATATCTTTCCATTGGGTTATTTATTTCTCATTGTTCATGAATATCATGTTATATATCATATACTGGCACATATATATTGTTATGCATCATGGATATTAATGCTCTATTGATTCTATGTATTGTAAAAATGTTCTTCCACTTCTGCCTCATCTTTTTATTCTCTCTATGGCACAAGTTTATGAAAAGCAGTTTATATTAATTATTTCCTTCAGATGCTTTTTTTTTTTTAAAGCCTTGTTTAAGAAAACCTTCCTTATCATGGAGCCATACAAATATTTTTCCTTAATTATTTTCTATAACCTTCAATTCCCAATTAAGGCACATAAGTCTTCAAATCTACCCAGAAGTGATATTTCTAATCAGTGTGTTAGAGATCCAATACAAGTCTTCCACATAAAGAACAGGATATGTATCTCAATTTAGCTCTTTTTAAATAATAAAAGGTTTGACAATTTTTTTTTGTGATATGTATTCCTACACTGTTGGTACACAGTACACTGATGGTACTATTACAAATGACATATGTAAATTTATATTTTTCTAATGGATTATGGTCAATGTTGAGAAATGTAATTGAATTTTGTAAATTAATTTTATAATCCAGAAATTTTACTCAAGTCTCTTATTAATTATAATTTATCTCTAGATTCTTTGAGGTTTTCTACCTAGACAATCACAATACCTTTGAGTTATGTTTGTTCTCTACTGCAGCTTGTGTCTAATTGATGGATTATCAACTTTAAATTTTATTTTATATTTTGCATTTCCGCATGGCCTACATCAATCTTCCACAAGTTACCATCATTATTCAAAACTTCTTCCTTGTAATTTCAAGCTTTTCATTTACTTCTTTAAAAATATAAAGTATAATTATATTCTGTGTCTGATAATTTCACTCTCTCCAGTTTTTCTAGTATGATTCTGCTTATTCCCGATCACAGTAGCTTGTTTCCTTGGGTGTTTCATGATTTTTTACTGTATAAAATGCCTATTTTCCTTGTTGGCAGGTTTCTTTGGACCCCAAATTGAACCTGTGTTCCTATACGGAAAAATTTCTATTATATCTTTGTAAAGAAAAAGAAAAGAAGAAAAATAAATGAAGACATATGAAGAAAAATATTAGTATTTATCTATGTATATATTAGGCTGTATGGTTTTTCAGTATGTGTGATGATAAACATAACCTCAAATGGATGGAAGTAGCAATGTCTGAGAATGGAAAAGGAAATCGGTATCTACTGCAATCAGTGGCTTAAAGAAACCATTACATTCAAATATCAACTGACAGTAGAATGGATAAATAAAATGTATTATATTTATAAATGGAATATAAAGCAAAGAAAATGAACAAACTACAGCTTCATACAACATGGGATGAATGTTAAAAACTTAATGTTGAACTAAGAAGCCAAAAGCCAAATTTAGTCTATGATCCCACATACATAAGCTAAAAAATAAGCAACACTAAATCATAATATTTAGGAATACATACAGGTCATGATAGGCTCTCTTTACCTGCTCTTTTGAACTTTTTGTGTATAAATAATGAAGTGGTCATTTGCTGAAAGTTTCTGTCATGCCTGAGCCTCTGTTCTCATGAAATACCATGTAGCAATTTGCTCCACAGATTTGTGTTCCTAGGACATACAGTATAGCAACTCACTCCATGGCTACATTGTTTATTTCCTGTGTAGTCTCCCAGAGAGTAACATACTTTATATACTGTCAATGATCAAAAAACAATTAGCTTAATTTATTTTACTTGGCACCACTGACTGTAGCATGAATGATATAAAGGAAAGAACACAAGATTGGGGTCTGAGGATTCAAGTTCCAATTACACTCTCTCTGGATCTACAAATGGGAATAATCTGTAACTATGAAGATGAAATGTGGTAATGTGAGCTACCTATTTCTCACCTAAGGAATCTAAGCGCATCACACAAACCTGTATTTCCAGCATGTATCACCACTGTATTATTTACCTTTCTACCTTCCACTCATCTATATCTCCAGTATCCAACACAATACCTGCAGACAGAATGGAGGAAGTAATAAAAATATTTTTATCATCAAAAATGATAATAACTAACACTTATTGGCCTATTATGGGCCAGCACTGTCATAAGTACTTTAAAATGTATTCTTATCTTGTTTACTCCTAAGTAGAAGGTACTATTATTATCTGTATTTTACAGGGAAACTGAGGTACAGAGAGATTAAGTAACTTGCCTGAGGTCATACAGATAGGAAACAGCATATCTGGGAACCTAATTCAAGTATAGTAATCAACCAGATTCCTAAAATCATGCTCTTTCCACTAAATACAGCTGTTCTACCAGGCCATAAGATCTCAGGAGGCTTAGTAAAATCTACTCAGGGAATATAATTTTAACAAATGTTTGCAAACGTGAAGATAAGTTAGATCCTGTCCTAAATTCCAAGTTTTAAATAAAATCTTGAGACATGCTGTCTTCTAGAAATGCTTAACTATAAATTTATAGACAAAATTAAGTTTGCCATAATACTGGAGATTATTATAATTATAGCTATTATGCTTTATGAATTTGTGAAATGAATAAATACAGGAATTACATTGAAAAGACAAAATATTTTAAAGTACATCAAAAGAAGACAGCTATTCTTCAAAAATAGAGGTGATGATTAATTTGAAAACATATTTAAAATAACAATGTAAGCAAATCTTCCAAATTTACAAATAAAAGTTGGATAATGAATATGGTAGTAAATTAGGTAATTTGAGTTACATGAAAATTTGTTTCATAATATTCACTTCTCATGTACTTAGTAACACAATAATCAAATTGAAAACATTCACATGAATTTTTCTTTGAAGTTTTCCTCTTTGCTCTGAAATAATGCTTACTCACCTCTGCTATTAGCTATCTATGCTACTAGTTATGTGATTGAAAAAAAACAGGGAGCATTACCACCCAGATTCTCCTTTCGTAAGTCACCATGAAATGCAGTCAACAGAAAGAAAACTTTAAGACTGCTCTTCTTGGCTCCAAAAGTTAACATCATAGAATGTGTTAACGGGGAAAAAACCCTTAAGACTTTGCCCTCCTAGTCATTAAAATTAAAGAAGATTCTGAGTTCATTCTTCGAAAAAAAAAAAAAAAGTCATGTCTTCCAAAATGTGGATTACAGAGAGTGAATCAGGATGAGAATTTAACAAATCAGAATGACTAAGCCCAGAAAGTTTACTAGTCAGAGAGATTAATTTTACTCTCATTTACCCAAATACACAGTGATTGCTGTTGTCAAACATTTCTGGGACAGCTTGGATAACTTACAAATAGCTTATCTTAATGTTTCACAACCAATGTGCATGTTTCAACCATCATAGGTACTTTTAACCACCCTGGAAAAAGGGGAAAAAAAATAAATGATACCAACTGCCAGTCCCTATCTTCTTACCCTGCACATCCCTTCTAAGGCAGGGGATTTTTAAGTTCTGGGATACTGCTTCAAGGATTGTTGGTGTCAGGAAATAACCTCACTAGAACCCACACTTCACTGATGCCTGGCCCCCATTCTCAGTTGCTTGCTGTTAACAGGAAAGTTTTTTGGGATCAAGGTATTTCTCAACCCATCTTCTAAACAACAAGCAGCTCCTCCTCCTGACCAGGTCTCATGCTTCCTACAGGCTTCCCACCTTAGCCTTCATGACACCAGAAGCAACAGGTTTACTCACTTAAATGGCTGTCTCTCTCCCCTCTTCTGTTATCTCAGAATGGAGGGCTTTTCCTTCCCATTGGCTTGCTTATTCCAGGGTCCATGCAAAGAAACCTAACTACTAGGCTCAACCGCCTTATCTGATTTAGAGTCAAGTGCAATAATAAAGCTAAACAATTATCTGGCACATCATCTTAATACATCAAGGACTGAGGTGCGTGGATGTTGGGCTGTGGACATTGTGAGTACTGCTCTACATTTTGGGGGGTCTCAAATAAAAGACTGGTTTACCTGAACCACTCTTTCTTAGTCAGCTCTGGATTCCAATTTTAACCTCCAGCGCCCACTAAGAGTAGCGTCTTAGACTGCTGAGAATCAGCAAATGACCGAGGTGAGGAGAGTAATGCTAATGTTGAGCTTCTCTCTTGGTACTTCCCATCTCTGGGATCCTAATCCCTCAAGTTCTCACTACCTTATTAGTTCCTCACTGCCTTCAAACAGACTTTTGTTTTGTTTTGCCCAGTTTTTTAAGTTGTTCTTGGCAAGAACAAGCTTATTCACAATCTACAACAAGCTTATCCACAATTACCAAAAGTAAAAATTTCTAAAGTCTGACTTTTTTCCCATGTTAGGACTGAATCTTATTCAAACAAACCACAAAAGCCTAATCATGGTGAACATGCTTGAGGATCTTTAATTTAACATTTAAGTGAAAATATACATTTTTACACACAGAACATTCAACACCAAGTTAACAGCACTGGACGAAACAAAACAATATTTAATTATTTTTCATAAAAACTACATCTCCAAAAATGATTTTAGAGAGCACTCACTGACAAAGTTGACACCTTGGGCTAAGAGAGCCAAAACTGTAAGCTCAAGGACCGTAAACAGCATGAAGCAAGGGTCATATTGTTTGTATTTATCTACTCAAACCAAGCAAGCGAAGCCTTCTTCTGTTCATTAGGCTCAAAGCCTATCCTCTCCCTAAAGAAATTAAAATCCCTGTGTTGCTCTTCTTTTTTACCAACAGTCAACCAAATATAGTACGTTTTAATCCTCTTAGATAGGGCAATTGTTTTCCTGTAAAAGGCCAGATAGTATGTTAGGTTTTGCGTGGTCTCTCTTGCAACCACTCAACTCTGCCATTGTAGAGTGAAAGCCACAGAAAATATGTAAACAAGTAAGTGTGACTATGTTCCAACAAAACTTCAGTTATGGACACTAAATTTTGAATTTCAAATAATTTTCATTTGTCACAAAATTTTATTTCTCTTTATTTTTTTCCCAACCACTAAAAATTTGTAAGAACCATTCTTAGCTTCCAAGCTGTACAAAAACAGGTGGTGTGCTGAACTTTGTCCATGGCTAGAGTGTGCTGATCTCTGCTCAAAAGCACTGTCATCCCATAAAACTAAATAATTCCTTGGCTCTGACTCTGTCTTTCATGTGTCCCTCTTCCTAAAATTTTCCACCATGTCTCTAAGGACAATGGCTCTCATTTTTAGCAAAGACCAGAATTAGATGAAGGGCTAGACAAAACACAGATTTGGTGGTGAGGGACCTCATATCCAGGGTTTCTGATTCAGTAAGTTTAGGGTGAGACCGGATAACATGAATCTCTAACAAATGTCTATGTGATGTTGATGCTGCTAGTCAAGAGACCACACTTTTTCCACTAAGGGTATGGAAATTGTTTATAGCTCTTGATAAATATTATCACATTCATTTTTGGCCACCACAGTATTTTTTTTTTTTTTAACATGGGAAGGCTCCAGGAATCGAACCCAGGTCTCCAGCATGGCAGGTGAAAAAATCTGACCTTGTCACTTCCATATTTAAAACCATTCTTCAAAGGCTTTTCTCAAGACCCTGCAAGATTTGGCCTCTACTACCTCTCTCTTCATCCTCACACTGAATCTTTTTTGATCTATCCTTGTTCCCAAGCCACTCTGACCACATATTCCTTCCTGCTCTTCACACTCTGTTCTCAGCCTGGGATTTTCTTACTCCACTTCTCTCCTAATTCAACCAGTTAACACTATTCACCTTTCACTGCTCTGGCCCAAATCACATCACCTGGAAAGTCATTCTTGATCCTGCTCTCCCTAAATTAGGCCAAGATGCCCTTAATGTGCATTTTTTCCCCTACGTTTCTGTCCTCACATTAAAATAATAATAAAAATAGCTAACATTTACTACGCTAGGCACTGCTCTAAACTTTTCATACATTAGTTTACATATTTTTCACAAAGCTTCATTAAGGGAGATACTACTAGATTCCTTTTCCTCCTCCCTCCTCTTTTTTCCTAATACATGAGGTATTTGGGGCGTAAAGAGGTTAACTTGTCAGGCAGCAAGTAAGTGGAAAAGTAGGAATGCAAATTCAAGCCATCTGCCTCTGGAATATAAACACTGTCTCTTGAACAGGAGAGAACCTCACTAGACTTTAAGTTCCATGTGACAGGGATCATGTAGCTGGAATTCACATAGGGCCTGGTACATATTAGGTACGCAATTTATTGTTATGTAGATCAAGTCCTTAATTTCTTTCCATATCCAATATTTATATCTATATTTCACCTACGATATATGATGCATGCCAGCACAAGTAGAACATTAAGATATATGCCATAACCTAGTTATTAAATTTCTATGACAATTATTTTTAGAGATGGAATAGGTATTCTTGTGAAATCTATATCCTCCTCAACAATGACAGAGGAATAATGATGTCTTAAACACATCACCATTTTATTCTATTACTTTCATTTCTTTTTTTTATCATTCCATTCTACATATATAATACTTTCATTTCTTATTTTTAGAGATGACACATATGTTCCTTGGTGTTCCTTGCAATCCAAACACTCTTTAACTGAACTTTCACTACCCAATCACAGGAGATGGAGTTGTTTTCCTTTGCTATCAAAGCTTCAGGGACCAGATATATTTGGATAGGAGGTATCCCTTAGTATACACACTCAGGAACCAAACAGAATTAGATGGCAAGGAATACTTTATTTTGAAAGCTCACATTAAGGACGACATGGCATTGTTTCTGTTTGTTTATCCAAAAGAGGCACGGGCTAAAGGGGTGAGAAAAACGTAACTACATTGTAAGCCTTCTACAAGGAGTGAACGTGTCTTTTTCCCCCAATCTGTGTGTCATCTTGGTACCTAACATATATATAGCAGGTGGCGCCCCCACCCCCCAAATTTTGATTAAGATGACTGCTTAATATATTAACACAAAGGTAATGCAGTGTCCTTATTCTTGAACTAAGGTTTACAGTATCTTCTAAATTATCTAAAATCTACCATTAATATAGATACCACCATATTACCATAAGGTTTTCTATAATTAGCAGGGCTCTGTATTATTAGGGATGCATGTGACCAAGCAATGTTATTTAGCATAAAGAATTATCCCCACAACAGTGATACTACTTTACTATCTTAACTGATCCTTTGCAGGCAACATGGTATAAAACATGACTAAGTACTGACCTGCCAGCAGGACTTCTGTCAACATAGCAGAAAAAAACTGTAGCACAGGGACCCTCCCACAATAAACAGAGAAATCTTGGTAAAATATCCATAAATATCTCAAGGAAAGTGAAATCCTCCAGTGTGGCTATACTCTATGGGGCTGCTATTCTAGAGTCTTGTAGGTATTTTGACAAGCATCCAGAAAGTCTGTCCTCCAGACCGCAGGAGGCAGAGAGGCTGAAAGTGAGATTCCTGCATAACGCTGAGAACCTCCAAGAACTGCTCTGTCCTTTAAAATATAGCACCAGATTATCTCACCGACTAGCATGGGAATCTAAAGGAGGAACAATTACCTCTGAAATATTAAAACACCAGGCATGCATGGGTATGGAACTTTTTGAAAAGCAGTGCTTTTTTCCCCAAGTCTATCATACCACCCATGCTTATTAAATGATATTCTTATGTATCAAGCTTTCCTTCATTAACCTGAAGAGGTGGGGTTAAAGTGAAATTTTTTCCTCTTCGTATATGAATTTTCAAAATAAGAAAACATTATCATAGTAACTTCTCATGGTGGCAAATAAAGTTTTGGTCAGCGTTGCCTCTGAATACGAACAAAAACTTGTGGATTTTTTTGTTTATACAATGTTAAATGAATTACAGTAGTTAACCCTTTTAATTTCAAATTATACAAAATTTAGAAAAAGTGGGATTCCTATGCCCTTTTAACACTATGTTGGACTTTGAGCGTCTCTTTGCTTTATGGCACAAGATATCCAGGACCACCTTATTCTTTCCCTACCCACGTATCTGAAACTAGCTGTTCCTCTAGACATCTTAGTGTCTTTAAGTGGTAAATGTTAACTAGAGGACAAGATCCAGGTACTCATACACTTCTTGCTATTGGGATATCATTGCTCTGGGGTGCTTTGAAAGAGGAGAAAATAACATTTTTAAATGAGTCCATATTGATATTACCATTCAAATTTGACACTGCAGGGTTATCTCCTTAATTTCTTTGATTTAATTATTTGTAATTTTCTCTTACACTGAATATATTGGTTTCTAATAACATACTTATCCACTTTCCAACCTAAATGATCTAAAAATTACAATACTAACATTATTACTAACAATAAAACTACTGAGAAAACTTCACAATTTCTTAGCGGTGATATGCCCTTAAAATATAACCCACAAGGAATGTTCCACCTTTTCTTAATATACTAAATTTCCATATGGACTTGGATCTATTCCAAGACTTTCATTTTCTAATCCATTCTGTATTGGAGAGAATGAATTTTAATAGATACGTGATAAGTGAAACTAATTTCTAATTAGTTGAACTCTGGGGATATGCACACATAGTTTTGGATAGAAACGACTAAGGCTTTTTTTCTTTCTTTTGATTGTTCATTAAATCATTTTTTCAGTTGATATTCTGACAAAGCAATATGCCTAGAATTTTGAGTTTTGTTTTGAAAGCTGAAAAGGGAAAAAAATTTCAGTATCTTGAGAGTACCTAAAACGGAGAGACAAGAATTAGGCATCTAATTTAGTTACTAGCTGTATTTTTAGGAATTTAATACTGAAGTTTCAGTTCTTTAATACTAAAAATTTGTGTATTGTTTTTGATCTAAAAAGTTAAAGTTCAGATCAGAAATATTTTAAGTGTACCAAACAAGGAAAGTTGTTTTTTGCTTAACCTGGAACACAATTTAAAATAAAGAGCTTTCAAAGTAAGTTAACTACACTGAATACTTACATAAACATCTGAGGTATATTCAATAGGTATCTACTGTATCATACTGAAAAGAGATTGGTTCTTCTGGGTTAAGAAAGGTAGCTGTTTAGTGTTACTAAATGACAAACAAATAAAATGACTGTACAAGGCTGCACAAAAGAATATTACACAATCTTTTAAAAAAATTTTAAGTTCTACGATTAGTCAATTTAACAGTAGGCAGTAAAGTAACATACACAGAGATCAAAACCAATGAGGAAAATAATCTACCACCTCTCATCTGTCTTCTTAGCATATTTCTATTTTCTTTCAAAAGTAATAGCTTACTATTTAAATAAATAGAATGGAAGCTGATAAAAGATCAAGGGTGCATTTTCTAATAAATAAAATAATCTGAAATATTTCGTAAGCACTAGAGTATTAACATGTAGTTTTTCAATAAAAAAGAAATGCTATGTGTATTTTAAAGTACTAGTAAAAGCTTTAAGACTCCTCAGACATTTTTCTTTAAAATTAACTTACATTTCAAGAAAAAGTGCATTTGTAAATAGATACCACCATATTACCATAAGGTTTTCTATAATTAGCAGGGCTCTGCATTATTAGGGATGTATGTGACCAAGCAATGTTATTTAGCATAAAGAATTATCCCCACAACAGTGATACTTCAAAATAGACCAGCAGTGAGAATTCTATGCGCAATATATGCTACATATTTTACTGTTCAACAATAAAAAATAATTACAATGTAATTGCAAAAGCAGGAAAAAAATCGAGAAATATTGTTTAAATAGTGTAAGCACCTCTTATTGATGAATAGTTTTACAGCATTTAGTCCCTAAGCAGTTGTGAATCAAGACTGCAAAGAATGGCAGTGAAGCACAGATTTGTACAAACTTAATTTTTTTGAAATATGTTTGGCAATTGTTCTCAAGACAGCTGATGATTACCAGATGGTTTTGGAATAATTAAATATAAGGTCACATATTCCATTCATTTGAAGCTCAGTTTCTATTTTTCAGGAATTTATTTTTGTCTCCTTTCTCAACTATTCTATATGTGGTTGTTTTTGCTCAAATGTCTTTTTTGTGTACTCTTACAGTATGTTATTTTTAGGTCACATTAAAAGACAGTTCTAGATGTTACCTCTGCTAGAAGAATGGGGTAGTGGGGGAAGAAAAGTTTCATTTCTGTCAAACAGTTTGACAGGCCATTTTTAAGGCCTGTCAAAGAATTCACTGATGGTATCATGTTAAATATGACAAACACTGGAACCTCTGCCACAATTGTAATTTATCTTGGTTTATTTGCAATGGACTGTCAGGTGCTTTATACCTACTATAACAGCTGAATGCTTAAAACAATATAACGAACAGTGAAAGCATACATAAATAATTAGGGATGGTAAAGATAGGGAGAAACACAAGCAACTGATAACAGGCTAACTTTTACACAGTTTTCAAATTGCCAGGATGTTTTTGTACTTTGTCATAATATTTTCTGGTAGGTCAGTTCACTTAGAAAATTTCAGTGAAGACCATGAGAAAAGATAAACATGAGAAAAATCATGCCTTTTGATAAACAAAATCACACTAAGGTATTTAAGGGATACAGCAAATGCACAAAGATTGGTTTTCACAGATAATATATTTTGCAGAGGTTCAAAGTGGAGGATTTATCTCATATATAATCAAATTTCAATCTAATTCACCTTTTGGAAAAAAACTAAAGATGAAACACAAAGAACAGAAGAGTACCCTGTGTTATACATGAAGATGCACTCACAGCCTGTTATAACAGCTGCCCTGCACTGCACCCAGAGGGCTCTATAACCACAGTCTACTTAAACAATCATGAATACTACATTTACATCTCCCTAGAATCAAAGTCGTCCTAGTGACATCTGCATATGCATGTCTTAAACTTTACTACATTTTGAAACCCATGTCCCATCCCTAAACCAAAAACATCTGTGCGGGTATTAGCTTCAAATAGGTTACTTTTTCATAATCCTTCAAAGATGCTTTTTAAAAAGCAAGTACTGTATAATGCTTTCTGACTCAATGTCTTGGGTAAACTGCAACTGATGAGATGGTCAGGGAGCAGGACCACTGATGACAGAAATTATAACCATATTTTATGAACCAAATACCAAGATAGAGGATCTGACAAAGGTCAGAATCCATGAAATTTGAATCACCAGAAAATCCAAGACAAAAGCCCTTCATATCTACAGAGGAAAATATAAAGACTTACTTTTATCTTAAATTTAAAATCTTACTTTCTAATTTGTGTATGTGTATCCGTAAAATATTTGACTAAGACTGTCCTGATTAGCCTACTACCAGAAGTAGTAGCTATCAAAATTATAATTTAACAATGGTTCTTAATATGTGAAAACTCATAATATACCTGCTGTATATTAAAAATTCTATGAAAGATTAAATAAATCTTATTATGAAAATAAGTGTAGTAGCTCCATAGTCAGGTCTGGCAATACTAATTAGACAATTTTTTATTATTCACCTACAGAATAAACTCATGCCTTTTGAACATCCAACTATTGTGTAATCATTTTTATTCCTTTATGGATACTTTATGATTATTAAGGACAACTACTGACATAAAATAACGTCAGAGAGATAGACTGATCTTTCAGCCCTGACCCAGGGAAAGAAATAAATGTACTTATAATTGTATATGGTTTTAGTGAACTAACTTCATACCAAATGAGTTTTTAAAAATCCAGTTTATTTTTAAACATCCCACCCCAACCTACATACCAACTTTACTTCCCAATTTCTTTAATTCTGACAGCAATAATGAAAATAATAATGATGATGATGATAGCAGCTGCCACTTATTATGTGTCAGATTATGTTGTTACCTATTCCTGGAACATCCTTCTCCTTTGTCAGAAAACTTTCTATTAATCTAGCATACAGGTATGGTGTGCTCAAGTGCCACAGTCTGCAAGAAGGCTCCTTGACAATGATGATCCTATGCTGATTACTTCTTGAATTACTATGTCCATACAATATAGCATTTCACAATGAAGGACTCAGGAAGTTTTCTGGCTATTTTATGACTATAAATCTATTTCTTTCCTAAAAATAAGCTCCTTATAGGTCAATACTATGGTCTCTTTCCTACTCCACAGCACAGCTCTGGGAAACATAAACACTTTAAAAAAAAATAGCTACTGATTCCCCCATATTGCTTTTAATATTTATTAGGATTTATCACCTTAATTTACAACAATGCTTCCAAGTGATCATCCTCCTCAGAATATCTTTCTGACCTTAACAATTTATTAGTAAGTCCCAAAAAGTCTAGTTCACCAGACACAAAGCTGACGCTGATCTTTTTTTCTTTCTTTCTGCTACGTTTCTTATTTATTGCTAGTTTTAGAAACTCAACTGAATTTAGTATATTGATAAAATATCGCAGTGGCTTTTTTTTTTCATAATAGCATCATTTGCAATAGCTAACATGTGATAACAGCCCACCCAAGTATCTATCAACAGATGAATGGGCAAACCAAATGTGTTATATACATACAATGGAACATTTTTCATCGAAGTTCTGATACATGGACACATGAATGAACTTGACAACACCACGTTGACAGAAATAAGCTAGACACAAGAGAAGCATTACATAATTTTACTTTTATGAAATATCTAGAATAGGCAAAGTAACAGGGACAGAAATCAGATGTGAGATTCCAAAGGCTGGAGAGGACAAATTGGGGGATTACTGCTTAATTGGTATAGAGTTTCTGTTTGTGGTGATGGTTTTTTATATAATATTTTTATTGACATCTTCACACATATACAGTACATACATGGTGTACAATCAATGGTTCAAACTACCATCACACACTTGTGGATTCATCAGCATGATCATTTCAATGAAGCTGATCTTGAAGGAAGAAAAGAATATCTTTTAAATGCTATTATCCAGTAATAAACTCCTGATACAGCTCTACCAAGTTTTTCAGCACAAATGTGAGAAATTTTATGTGACTTTTTAAGTAGTGAACTGTCTTATTAACTTCAATATTTCCATCATTTTGAAGGTCATGCTGACTAGAATAACACTTCTCTGCCTCCAACCAGGGCTCCAAAGATGTTCAGAGTATGTCAAGTAATCATACTTTTACAACCAGGAAGGGTTTGGAGGAATAGACATCCTATCCATTTTATACATATGGTATCTAAAGTACTGAAAGGTTAAATTGCAAATAACGATTCTCAAAAAAAGCTGAGATCTTGTTCACCAAAGTGAAGGTGCTGGGTACACTGATGAAAAGAGACCAGATGAAAACTGGATCATCCTGACCCTTAGTGTAAAGCACCCGCCTTTAAGGAAGACTAAACTCAAATTACAAGATGTACACCTACATAGCAAATCAAGAAAGGAGCGCTCTCTTGCAAACCTTTGGCATAAAAGATGATAATCTCTTTTAAAAATTGTTTTGGTTCCCCACCTAAGCCATCTCTTCCTCAACAAAATGAAACTGCTTTATGCCTTTGATAATAAGCATAAAAATCTATAACAAAAACTCATTAACATAACACCTAAATAATTTGGGAAACTTGGTCTGGATTATGTTACTCATTAAAGAACAATACAACATTTATTGACAATAGAACATGTTTGGAAAGATTGAAGTCCCCTCCCCACAAAGTAACCACTTAAGTAACACCTTTGAATTGTGACTTTTAACCCAAATTCTGCATGCAATTAATGACATGACTGTAGCAACATCCTTTAATGGACTGTTCTCCCTGTCAGAAAGTTACTAATGAGAAACACTTAGAAACTGAACAATTCAATTTGGCGATGATGTCAATGTTGACTTAAAGGTGGGAATCATTTAATAATAGCGTCAACCCTGAAATAATCAGGGCAAACTGAATATTTGTAGATTATCCATGCCTTGATTTTCTTATTATCCTCCTTGTTGACAGCTTGTGCTATCTACTCATTCATTTGTGCCTCAACAAAGTACAGATAAGATGTAATAAATTTTCAATTGGATAGTTCTGCTTCAGGAGAACTTTCAAAAAGCTTTGTGTTTTTCAATAAATAAAAGGCAAGACATTTTTTGTCAATTATTTACAAGGCTATTCCTATTACAACGGGTAAATATAGGCTGTACAGTACTCAACAAAGACTGTGACAGCAAGTTTGTGAATTGAAGCAACTTTCTTTTTAGCACTTTGAGAAGTTTTTCAGTTTCCTACAAGCAGGCCCTAATTAGCAAAGATTTTTTTTAAGTCCCCTGTTCTAAGACTGGTTAGGATGCTAGGCAGAAATCAGTATAATTGGCAAATAATTGGGGAGATTTTTCTTTTAATGTTAAAGGGTCAGATCTACACATTTTGATCTGTAATATAGAATGTACAGAATGAATTAATAAGTGGAAAAATGTTAGACATTAAAGAATAATGAAGCTTTCTGAAATACTATCACTATTTGCCCTGAAACTGATCAAAAAAGAACCTAACTAACCATGAATATGAAAGTGAGATTTGGCTCTGCTAAAGATCACATCTGATTTCTTAAGCAGTTTCATCAGTGTCAGCTGTGAGATACACGTACATTTTTAAATGGCAAGGCAGGATTATAGCATAAGCCCTAGAGTCAACCAATTTATCATCCTTGTAGCAATGCTGAAGACAGATGGCAGGATGCTATACAAGCAGCTAGTGCATGGTGATGTGAAATGGGGAGACCACAAACCAGGGGGACAAAATAAACTGTGTTAAAGGCACACTGAATCACAGCAAAAATGATAAAACTTAGCTCAAGGGAGTGAGGAAACAACTGTCACTATGAATGCAAGTCAGAAATGAAGTAATTCCTTTGCAGCATAGCCAGTGAAAAGAACAAGAACTGCTTGCAAAGAGAGTCAGAGTATACAAACATCAATTACAATTCAAATGAAAGGACACTTTAATATAAACCATGAAAAATATTAACTAGATCCTTTTTTTAAAAGCCATTCACTATCATCATTAGAAATGCCACTTTTTATTACCACAGCACCAACAATCTTAATCATTCATCAAAGACAGAATGTAAAGTTATGTTAGTTTGGCTTAAAAAGTAATGTCAAATGCCCAAAGGGCTAATTTTCCAGTATGAAATATTCCTCCCTCCCCTAGTAAAACCGAACACTTTGAGCATGCTAAGTGTTGTCTAGGGGAAATACTGTGTGTGGTTTCTTCCATCAGAAATAATGTATTTCACTGATGAGTACACAGAATATTTTTCTGTTCATTCACCTATAAGTAAATCATATTATCACAATAATACAGAATAAGTTAAAAAGCCCTGTAACATAGCATATGTCAACAAACTTTAAGAAATGATAAAAGACTGGCCAAATACAGATCTGGAACAAAATATATCTTTGGACACAGTCTCCTAGTATGTATAAGCAGGTTATATATACCTCCATAAACTAAGTAATGGAAACTCAGAATGAATTTTTCCAAATAATAAATAATGGTTAGGTACACAGACTGGCCCAGAAATACCAATTTCACTAATAATGCCCTAAAATAATATATATTGGCAATGGAAAAAGGTAGAAAACAACTGTAATATATACTAGTAATTAAACAAAATAGAAAAAAAAAAGAATATGGAAATATAGTCAGAAGTCAGGAAAGTCACCGGAACAACCATGATTCTAAAAGAATTGCTTGAAAATAGGACAGGGTATACAAATAATGGCTGCAACTCAAATCAAAGGATAATTTTAATAAACAGTATGGAAAAGATTAATTTGCTAATGAGGACATCTAATTAAAAGTAATTAGAGTGGATGAGGAGTTACCTGAAAACATTGGAAGCATTTCTGAAATCTATGTGGGAATGGGAAAGGGGGTACCTTAGAAGTTATGATTCATCTTCAAAATACTATTCTTTTCATTGATAAGGGGCAATTAGAAACCCTTCTTCCTCTGCTCATAAAGCCAGTTGACTTCTCTCTATATATACTTGTCCTTGGTGATTTCATCTGCTTCCCTGCATTCAATCATCATCTATATGCTAGACTTCCAAATCTATACTCCCAGCCCAGTTCTTTCCTCTAAGTTTGCTAATATATATGTTTTCACCTGGTATGCTGGTTTGAATTTGTAGACCCCAGAAAAGCTATGTCCTTTAATCCTCATTCAGTACTGCTGGGTGGGAGTTTTTTCATTGTTCCCATGGAGATGTGACTCACTCGATTGTGGCTATTAACGTTTGATTAAAGGGAAATGTTACTCCACCAATTCCAAGTGGGCCTTGCCTGGAATCCTTTAAAAGAGGAAGCATTCTGAAAAGAACTATGACAGTGCCACGAGAACCACAATAGCCCATGCAGCCAGAGACCTTTGGAGATGAAGAAGGAAAATGCCCCCAGGACAGCTTCATGAAACAAATGTGAAGAGACAGCTAGCAGACAATGCCATGTTTGCCAAGTGCCTTTTCAGTTGAGAGAGAAACTCTGAACTTCATTGGCCTTTTCTGAGTTAAGGTAACTTCTTGTTGGTGCTGTAATTTGGACATTTCTATGGATTTGCTTTAATTTAGGTAATTGCATGGCCTTGGAACTATAAACTTGCAACTTAATAAATTCCCCCTTTTAAAAGCTGCTCCATTTCTGGTATATTGCATTCTGGCAGCTAGCAAACTAGAACAACTGCCTACCGAACATCTCCACTTGGACATCCCCAAAACACCTAAAACTCAGAAAGTACAAAGCTGAATTTATCACTCTATTCCCCTCAAAAAACTAAACAAACCAAATCAAAAACTTATGCACCATCCTGACCTCTTCCCCTCAACACCTACATCTAGTCAATTCTCATGCATACTGATACAATAGTTCAGGGTTTCTCTCTCAACTGGAAAGGCACATGGCAAACATAGCAATGTCTTCTAGCTTCCTCTTTTTTAAAAGAGAAAGCATTTTGGAGAAAGCTTGAGAATGAAGAAGGCAGCAGAGACATGAGAACTACAGAGTCCACCAGCCAGCAACCTTTGGAGATAAAGGAGAACTCTGGGGGAGCTTCATGAAGAAAGAGGCATGAAAAGACAGCTAGAAGACATTGCCATGTTTGCCATGTGCCTCTCCAGTTGAGAGAGAAACCCTGAACTTAATACAATGTTCCTCTTTTAAGGGATTCCAGTAAAGTAATCGAGACCCACCTGGAATGGGTGGCGTACCATCTCTGTGGAAATAACCTAATCAAGTTTCCAATCAATAGTACTAAATAGGGATTAGAAGAAACAGCTGCTCCCACAAGACTGATTAGGATTAAAACATGGCTTTTTCTAGGGTACATAAATCCTTTCAAACCAGCACAGCATCTTTCAAATTCTGCCCAGCATTTCCACAAACTTTAACCTGAAAACTGTTACCCTTACCTTCCACTGCTCTTCTTTACCTTTATATAAATAGAAACCTCTTAAAATGGATTACAATGCCCTTCATGATTTGCAATCTATTTATTCCTATAGCCTCTTACCTCAGGTCAAGGAACAGCTTATCTTCTAACAATCTGATTTTTTTTTAAATGCTTTTTCCTCTCATGTCTGGTCCACTGCACATGCTTTTAAATGCATAAAGAAACAATAGAAAAACACAAGAAATTTATAATAGTTATTTGTCTAAGGGGGAACATTTCCTTGTATCCATAAACCTTAAATGCTATTCAAACCATGGATTTTAATTATGTACATAGAAAAACATGAAGCTCACAAGAAATGCTGTGATTTTAAAAGAAACTTAATTTTATTAGGAGCAGTAAATGTAAAATAGTGAATTATGTATCGTGAATACCAATTCTCCCAAAATCAAAATTTGGAGTCATTTTTATAAATGAATTTCCAAATGTCACTGATACACTCATAGTAAAGACCAGCAGTTAAGATTTTAAAGTATTAGCACTTCTAAACAGTAATATAATTTATTATTTTTTAAATTTTATTATTATTTTTTAATTTGCATATGGGCAGGAGGCACCAGGGATTGAACTCCAGACCTCCAGCATGGCAGGTCGGAGCTCTGCCTGCTGAGCTATGGCAGCTGCCCAACAGTAATATGATTTAAATTATCTTGTTTTATGGGTATGTTTCATAAGCTAGAAATAATAAAATGGTTGCTTCTGGTAAATTGTTAAGGATAAGGTAAAATTAATAATCTTTCAAGCTAAAACAACTCTGTTTTGAAAAGTGGTTTATACAGTTAATATTTGTATTTTAGGATAAGTTATCCCCAGGATGGGGAAACAGAAGGATGGTGAAGCATCCTTAGACCATGAAGACTCCACTAACATTACCTACTGAGAGAGCCTGTGATCAGTAGCTGCCCTACCTCTTGGATCTATATCACCTTTTTCCACTCTTGAGTCACAGTGATGTAAAGCACCAGGAAACTGGCATTAAAAATATATACATATTTAACATAACCAACACCATACAAAACAAAATTCCTTAATTTTCATCTAAAAATAAATCAATGTAGATGAAACTTAAGACTTTGCAATCATGCTCCAATGAGAATGAATTGACTATGAACTGAATTCACATTAGTAGCTACAATATCAGCAAGTATCTTCTAAATGACACTTGTAAGATATTATACAATATCTTTTTAGAAATAATTTGCTGCTTCCTGACTGACATGTTCAGTCAGTGTAATTAAGGAGGGCAAGAGATGCTCTATCTACTTGAATTTCAGCCAGGCTAGGTACCGGAAAGAAGGTCCCGAGAAGCTATGCAGAACTCTGTTAAGACTGACTCAAGTTCACTTATTCCTTAGAGAATTTTCCCTAAACAAATATGATCCTATACTTGAAAAATATCCTCAGGCCTAATTTTCTCTGAGACTTTTGCATAAACTAATAGCTTATAGTCATTTGACATTTTTCTCTTCTTCGTGGACAGTGAGATTTATAGATTTAATGGAATTCTGAATAGTTTTTCTTATTTTATTGTGAGGGCATATTTCTACACATTTCTTTCCAATTTCCCTTGAAAGAAATTATCTATGACCATCTGACTTGAATCCAGTGCTACCCTGTAAATACAGTCTTCAGACTGTTTTTATTGTGAGAAAATAAAAATAAAACAAAAGAGATCAAAAGCATATTTATAGAAATACTATCTAAATGTCTTCATTAGAAAAGAAGAATTAAAGTGCCCTTTCCAGTTAGGAAGGCAGGGGGTATAAAGGTTCTTTTCACTAAGCACCACCAAAACTTCAGTGACAACACTGTGGACTCACAATGAATGAATCACAGAACAGTTACCAAAAAAGAAAATATAGTTTAGTTCAAGCAGTTCCCAACTTCTAAACTCATTACATTTCAAATCTTGGTCTATCCATCTTAGCTGCTGAGAGCCCAGAATCCACTTATCCGATTAAGTTCTTTTATATATGGTTAGATTCTCATGATAGTTCATTAAAAAATCAGTTAACCCATAATGTACCTGAAATACAAAGTTTCATTAAGGAATCCAATTCAGAATCAAAGGAAAGAAAGTCAAAGGTGCATTTATACAGACCTAGAACTCCCAGATCAAAGTCACTGACAGCAGGTGCAAAAGCACTCTAGCAATGTTGTAGTAAGGAACAGGAATCAAGGAAGATGTAAACGGGATTAAAGAGCAAAAAGGTCAGGAAAGCCACTTCTCAGGAAGATAGCTGACTGAAGTTGCAGCATCGAGCAAAATGGGGACTGTGTGTTAACTGAAGAGAAGGGACAGGGCAAGGAACCCTGTTGAAAAAGAAACAGGATAGGGCTGACTATAAGAGAGAGGATGTCCTGGACGGCCGCTTTCCATTCCTCCCTCTTCTTTGAACTTGTCACCATCATTAGCCCATTATCTGTGGTAAACAGATCAAGTTATGCATTTCCTTTTTAGATTCAAGGGGAAACATGGCAGGTGTAACACTGTGGTTACAGACAGCAGCTGACAAAATAGAGACTGAGAGGGAAATTCAAAGTAATGTTAAACAATGAACACTGCGACATCTCCCAAGAGGCCACTTACCTGTAGGAAGCCAAGTTGAGCATTCAGACTCATTTAACAGCGATTCTAACAAAATAATGATGATGATGTTTTTATTACCAATGGCGACAGTCAGCAATTTTATGGAAATTTTCATGGTACTCAAATCTTCTTAATATTTCTCCCTTTACATTCAAGGTAGAGTATATACATTCAAGGTAAAGTAACAATTTTAGCTCTATGGTGGTTTCACCAAAAGGTGATCTATTATAAACAGCTAAGAGAAAGATCGATACATTGCCCCTGCCTACCTTTCTAACCTCATCTCCTCACTGTTCTTTCCCTCTTTATCCCACTACACACAGGCCTACTCTGAATCTAACGGACCCAACTCCTCTCCATATCAAGTCTGCATATGACCCTTCAGGTGGGATCTTACCTGTCCCCTCTCTCTCTCTCTCCCTTCAGATTTTCAACTCTCTCATTAGTTAAATGGTTCAAGAAGATAGGAACCTTATCTGTTTTGTTCACCACTCTATACTCAGAGCTTAGCACCATGCCTGAAATGTAATTAGATCTTGACGGAACATAAAAAAGGTAACTCTGTGGAATATTTCTTTAGTTGTGAAGAGCTCCTTTCTTAATTACGTACTTTAAAATTTCCAATACTTCACTGACTAAAGATATTCAATCTCATGAAATGACAGTCAATCAGTATGGATACAATTTTGAAAGGGCATCCCCCCAAAAGAGATATACATAGCAGCACTAATTATAAAGAAAACACTTCAGTCACTGCGCATAAGGGGATCACAATAGGGATGTGTACAAATATCTGCCAATCACCGCTATTATAAATGTAATAGAGGGGAAGTCACCAAGATTTGTTGAACAAGATAGGTATTATGGTTACTTTTCTCTCAAGCAAAATTTAGGTCTGTCAAACAAATAAGATTTTTAATTTAAATTATCATCAATTATCCACCTTTGTTTAGTCCAGAATCTCCAAACTTCAGTCAATTGAGTAAAATATTTCTACTTTTTACCATATTCCAAAATTAGATTTCATACTGAATATTTTAATCAACTTACTTTTATAAAACATAAGTAAATTTGTTCCAGAGCTTGAGCTCAGCACACTTTTAATGCCAGATCCTAAAAACAATCTTTCATGAGCTTCCCTTAATTCTGCAAAACAGTTATGATCTCACAGAAAAACAGACCACTGACTGATCTACTATATGGAGAAACTAATAATTTTAAATTCAAGTCCCACATCAGCTTTCAAATGAAGGCTTTAAGAAATCCTTCAAACTCTGATCTCCTAAAGGTGGAAAACTGTATAGCTAAATACTTTTACAAAAGTCATATATAATCTAAACAAAGAGATTGATGTAATAACTGCATGTTGGAGTTTTAAAAATTTGATAGAAGGTCTCCAGTGAATTCCTCAGCAAAGTATCCCAATTATATATGGCTGGTCCTTTTTTCTTTCCTGTATGTTTTAGATCCCACCCCTCCACCATTACTATTCCCCAACCCATGCCCTTACAGTATTAGTTCTTTTGTGTCTGGCTAAGTTCACTCAACATGATGTCTTCAAGCTTCAATATGTGTGCAGACCACTCCTCTTTATGGCTTTTAGTATTCCATTGTGTGTCACATTTTGTTTATCCATCATTGGTTGATGGACACTGGGGTGGTTCCATCTTTTGGCAATTGTGAATAATATCCCTCTGAATATCACTGTGCCAATATTGGTTCAAGTGTCTGCCTTCAATTATTTTCGGTATATACTTAGAAGCGGAATTGCCAGGTCATATAGTAATTCTATACTTAACTTTTTAAGTATAGAGCAACTGACAAACTATCTTTCAAGGGCTGTATCATTCTACATTCCCATTAACAAGGAACGTGAGTTCTTATTTCTCCATATACTCTCCAACACTTGTAATTTTCTGTTTTTTTAATAGTAGCCATTCTAGTGGCTGTGAAAGGGTATCAAATTATGCTTTTGATTTGCATTTCCCTAGTGGCTAATGACATTCAGCATTTTTTCATGAGGTTACCAGCCATTTGTATACCTTCTTTGGAGAGATGTCTATTCAAGTCTTTGCACATTTTTTATTTAGGTTGCTTGACTTTTTGTTGTTGAACTGAACAATTTCAGGGGTCAGGATAGTAAACCCTTACCAGATTTGTGGCTTCCAAATATTTTCTCCCATTGTGTAAAGGGTCGTTTTACTTTCATGATGAAATCCTTTCAGGCACAAAAGCTCAATTTTGAGGAGGTTTCATTTCTCTGATTTTGCCTTGTTTTTTGTGCTTTGGGTGTAAAAGCTAAGAAATCATTGCCTGTAACAAGATCCTGAAACTGCTTCACTACATTTTCTTCTAGAAGTTTTATAGTTCTTTTATATTTAGGTATTTGATCTATTCTGAGTTGATTTTTGTATGTGGTGTGAAGAAGAGGCCCATCTTCATATTTTTGAAAAAGCAGATCCAGTTTTTCCAGCAAAACTTGCTGAAGAGACTGTTCTTTTGCAACTGAGTGGTCTTTACCTCTCATCAATAATCAGGAGGCCACAAATGTGAGGAGTTGATTTCTGAGCTCTCAATTTGATTGCACTGAACAATATGTCCTTGTGCCAGTACCATACTATTTTGACTACTGTGGCTTTGTAATAATTTTGAGATTGGGATATGTAAATCCTCCAACTTCATTCTTATTCAAGATAACTTTGGCTATTCAGAGTTCCTTACTCTTGCATTTAAGTTGGAAGACTTTTTCTTTGCATTTCTGCAAAGATGTTGGAGTTTGATTGGGATTGTGCTGAATCTGTAAATTATTCCAAGTAGCATTAACATATTAAGAGTATTTAGTCTTCCAGTCATGAACATGGAATGCCTTTCCATTTAGTTCTTTTTTTTTCTTCTTTCTTTTAGCAATATTTTGCAGTTATCTGTGTACAAATCCTTTACATCCTTGGTTAGATTTATTCCTGGATACTGATGCTTTTAGTTACTACTGTAAATGGAATTTTTTTCTTAATTTCGTTTTCCAATTTTTCATAACTAGTATATACAACACTTCTGATTTGGGGATGTTGATCTTATACCCTGCCACTTTTTTGAATTGTGTTCAATACAGTGGTTAAAATAGGAAACTTTTTGTTATATAAATTTTCACAATAAAATTTTTTTTAAGTACACAAAAACACATCCACTAAAAATCCATCTTGGGCTCCTAACTACAAAAGTTTATCTAGCAGAAAGGGGACTCTTTTATTGTAGTCTGATTTGTATACTACGGATTGTTGTCTAAGTTCCAGCAGACTGTAAACTCATTGATGCTGGAGACAAACTGTTTCTCATCTTTGTGGTCACTGTAATCCCTGCACTGAGAGTACTGGGAACCCAAAAACATCAGGTAATTTTTCCTGTGCTTGGATCTGGGAGTATTCCCATGGTTAATTAAAAAGTGATTTATTATTAGTTTATAAATCAAGCTCTTGTGAGTTAAGTTAGGACAAATTAATTTTCTGAGTCTGATTCCTATGGGGAAACTTACAAAATTAGATTTCAATAGAATGGTGCGTATGTATATATGTATGTTGTATATATATATATATATATATATATATATATATATATATATATATATGAGGAGGGTACAGGGTACAAAGTTTCTAATAATTTCCTGTAAGTCAATTGTACATTTTCAGTGCCCACTAATGTAATTTTTTTTAATTATTATTATTATTTTTTTAATTTGCATATGGGCAGGAGGCACCAGGGATCGAACTCCAGACCTCCAGCATGGCAGGTCGGAGCTCTGCCTCTGAGCCACGGCAGCCGCCCCCACTAATGTAATTTTATAAGCTAACCTTCTTGTTGCGCTACATTCCTTGATGTTTATTACACCTAATAATTTCCAAATAGGAATAAGAGTCTAGAATTTTTGTTTATTATTGCCTTTATTTTTGTAGAATAGCATAATTCTCCATTTCTCTAGTAGTTTTAAAGATATTTAAATATATTAAGGGCAGAAGCTATAACCTCTATATAGTCCAGAGATTTTTAAAAATTAGAATGCTAAATGGGCAAAACGAATAATTTTCTTTAATTTAGCAATCCCTAAAGGCAAGAGGCAGTAAGTTCCATCTTGAAAGTCCAGGAAGATCTGAATACTGTGGGTGCAGTTAGCAAGGTAGTATTTTGAGAAGGAATATGATATTTTTTAATTGACTCATTATAGAAACTTTATTCCAACAAGAGAGAAATAAACTTAGAGGAAATATTAACAGGTCATACGACATTATAGGTTCAGCATGTTCAATGTCCTAACTAAGGCCAGATGAAGCAACTGGAGGCCATTAACATTAAAATGGCTGATTAGTATTAAATCAGAAAATAAATTTTCTCACTACAACATGTTTTACGTACTTAATTCAATACCAAAACATGTAATTGTGAAGAATAATTTATATGAAATAATTTGTCTTTAAAAATTGTTGACAGAAGTAAAACATTTGTCTGCTAAATTTAATACTGGTTTTCAGTCATTATTTGTTTAATCTAGGTAAAATATGTTCAGTGAAGTCCATGATAAAGTTAACTATGATGGTTAACTTTAACTGTAAAGAACGGGGAATAAGAAAAATGTACACATTTAATGTTATTAATAAAGGTGAAACTGCTTATTGAGCTAGAATATTTTTCAACATCATTGCCACATTAACTTTGAAATACTTAATTCCATATGCTTATATCCTGGGCTTTTGTTAGACAATACTCATCTCCCCTAAAAAGTTTGCTTTTGTTACGACTAGAGTGACCATATAATTCATTATCCAAACTTTTGGGGAATGTAATGCTATATTAATAATAAGTATTCTATGGCAGTAGAGTAAACTGAATATATGTTACCCTGATATAATAGTAGACTATTAAAATCTTATAATACCTGAGTTATTACTCTCCCTAATAACGAAAGCAATATATTTCTGGACAATCCTTTCAGAACTCACACTTGGGATAACAGGAATGCAATTCTCCTTACTATTGTACAATGGGACTGGACTCTCCCATAACTTCCAGCCACTGGAGGTGCTCTGTTTGTTTCCACTTTGGCACTTCCAGCACCTAGCAGAGTGCCTAGTACATGCAGATGAAACCAAGGGATCTCAGGTGCCAGACTAAAGAAAAGGTGTGCTGGAGTTGTATAAATCAGTGGTTGGAAATACAGGGGACTAGGGTGAAGGAACTGGGAAGCTGGACCTTCCTTTATATTTAAACCTCACAGAATGTCCTACTATTCTTGTTCTTACAGGATTCTCAGAATTTGAGTGAGCCCTCTATTGCTTTCTGTTTACATCAATCTGGTCTTTTACTCAGCACTCATTCATAAAAATACAAAAAGCATTCATAAGGGCAATTTGCCTTTAAGTTGACCAAGATTCCATGGCCACCTCTGCAGGGGAGAAGAAATTTGAGGTTTAGACAGTCCTGCCTCTCCCGCTGCTAAAGACTGTTTTGAACAAAACATTCAGCATTGACAGAATGAAAGTATCTGGGGGCAGATTCCAGAGAGTAATAATATTCTATAATTTTAATTAGGGATGGAAATCCTCCCAGTGAAATAGTCCTCTCCATGGCTAGCTGCATAACAGTCAGAGAGATGTCCCTATAGCTAGATATATAACCTATAATTAGTCCAAACCTAAATAGATCTTCTATTTTATACAGTTCTATGATCTGCAGAAAAAATAACAGCACAGGTAGGATTACCCAATTTTTCCCTTTTTCCAATGATTTCCACAGCAATGACTCTATGCTCCCACAAAAAAAAAAAGGGCTTGTAGCTTCCTGTATCTTTAAATGTGCTTTTATTGTGTGCTTAACTGCAGTACAGTCTTTCACTGTCCATACCCCACGGTGCATGTGCGATCTTTAAAATGGGGAATGCATGTAAGGAGGCTAAAGGAGGAAAAAGACAAAAATTCAAAACAGAGTGCAAATAGTAAGGTTAAACTGAGTGCTGTTAACCTCCCGCTGACACTAATAGTGCAGCAACAACAGCAGGAATCTGAAAGTGAAGTATTATTGGGAAATTTCAGCTCCTGACAGTTACAAATGAAATTTATTGGCAAGTTTTTCTTTAGGTTATTACTTTGAAGAACATTATAAAAGCAACATCAACGATGATACTAAATGTATATCCAATAGACATAATCAAATAAAAATAAAATAGAGTATCACAGCAGTCTGAAGCACTCATTAGAATAAATGAGCTTTCTCTACTGCGTTTAAAAAGTGGGGATATAATTTACATGCAGAAAAATGTGTAAATATTAAGCGTGCAATTCAATGACACTTAAGATAAGGAATACAACCATGAAAACAGCACTGTAGGTACTCAACATTTCCAGCATCCCAGAAGTTCCCTCATACCTCTTAAACCACATCTATTATTCTTCAGAAGTTCTGGTTCTCTAGATATTCTCAACTCACCTTCAATACCGTGAAAATTTCAGGCTTGCTGCCACCCCTTCTCTTTGGCCTCAACCTCCCTCCATATATTTCCAGAGCAATTTTCTCTTTTGTGGCATTGTTCTATTTTATTCTATTTTATGAAAAATAGCTCTTACTTCACAGATAAGTAAATAGTTAAATAACAGTGACATAGTGGCCATGGTAGAAAACTTGCTATTCAAGAATATATTTAATTGAGAAAATATAAAGAACCATTTCATGATATTGACTGGAAAAATGCAAAAATGCCCATAATGTGTAGGGTACAGGTGTTCAACAAACTTTTAAAAATATATTCACTACTTTTGAATTGTAAATGACAAGTGCTAGTTACTCACACTAATATCCCTAACCCATTTTTTTAATGTTTAAAATTTTATAAGCAATAGTCTTGTTGGTTTTTCTTTTCTGCTTTCACTTTCACTCTTTCCTTTTTACATGAAAGCCACACATAATTCCACCTTTTGTGTGCATACTCAACTTCTTCCTGATAATCTTCCACTGAGGCTTGTTTTAATTGTCTTCGTAATCTCCTTTTTTTTTCTGCCATCTCCAGGACTCACCACATTTTTTCTCTTCATGTTAAAATGCCTCCAAGAATTCCACCTGCACCACTGGTGGAAAATTTATGATTACTTCCACCTTCATCCTAGGTCCTTAAACATTAAAATACGTTTCTCACAATTCTGTTTTCACCATTTCACAGAACACATTTATCCCTTCTTCCTTTTAAATCCTTCCTATGAAAATACAGCAAAATTCATTTAGAGAGATTTTAAGTATATTTTGAATTGGATTCTATCATATTTCCTAGAAAAGGACATCCCTGTTCTTACGTTGCCATTATTATAATGGTGTTCACTTTGTTTTGAACATAACTTGCTAACTGTTTTGGTTTGTGTGCTGGTTTGAAAGGATTTATGTACCCTAGAAAAGTCATTTTAATCCTAATGTCATTTTGTAAAGGCAGTCATTTCTTCTAATCCCTATTCAACGTACTATAGGTTGGAAACTTGATTGGGTTATCTCCAAGGAGCTGTGACACAATCAATTGTGGGTATTAAACTTGGTTAGATGGCGATGTGTCTCCACCCATTCTATGTGGATCTTGATTAGTTTACTGGAATCCTATAAAAGAAGTATTTTAGAGAAGCTTCAGAATGCTGCAGAACCATGAAGCAGAGTGTCCACCAGCCAGCGGTTTTTGTAGATGAAGAAGGAAAACACCTTTTGGGGAGCTTCATGAAGCAAAAGGCCTGGAGAGAAAGCCAGCAGATGCTGCCATGTTCACCATGTGCCCTTCTAGCTGAGAGAGAAACACTGAACGTCATCAGCCTTCTGGAACCAAGGTATCTTTCCCTGGATGCCTTAGCTTGGACATTTCTATAGACTTGTTTTAACTGGGACGTTTTCTCAGCCTAGAACTGCAAACTAGCAGCTTATTAAACTCCCCTTTTTAAAAGTTCTTCCATTTCTAGTATATTGCATTCTGGCAGCTAGCAAACTAGAACAGATTTTGGTACCAGAGGAGTGGGGTGCTGCTGCAGTTTGCAAATACCAAACATGTTGGAACAGCTTTGTAAATGGTTAAGGGATAGATTTTGGAGGAGTTGTGAGGAACTTGATAGAGAAAGTCTCGAATGCTTTTAAGAGACTGTTGGTAGAAATCTGGACTCTAAAGACACTTCTCATAAAACCTTAGACAGAAATGAGGCAGGTGTTATTACTGACTGGGAGGAAGGCAAGCCTTGTTTTAAAATCTCAGATAATCTGGCAAAATTGACTAGTGGCTTTGGATGGAAGACAGTTTTAAAAGCCAAGAACTTGGATAGCTAGCCTAAGTGATCTCCAAATTAAATGTGGAAACTGCAGGCTGGTTTCTCCTTGCAGTTTCTAGTGAAATTGATAGGAAAGAGATAAGCTGAGAAATGAACTCTCTGGTAAAAAATAAACCAGAAATTTTGGAAAATTCTGGGCTTCCAAGAAGTGAGACCCCAGAGAATAGTGACCCACGTGAGGATTTGGCCAAATGTGGAACCAGCCAGCCATTTCAGAGAAAGCCAGGATTGGAGATGGAGTTATCCAGGGAGGATTTGTGGAAACTCCTTATGTCTGATGGGCACAAACCGAGACTACTGCATAGGAAGCCAACGAGAGTGTTGAGGAATCTGTATAAAGGGAACCACTGCCAATAGGGAATGAGAGGGACAGAGAAGGGACATATTGGAAGAAAAATAATTCCAGAGGCAAAGCCATGGAGGCTGGAGTCTGAACTCAAGAAGCCTCAGGCCAGGAGAGCAGACCCACCCAAGCACTTGGAGAGGCTGAATTTGCCCCGAAGGCAGAGGATGGGGCTTCTACCTCGTTGCAGTGGAAGAGTCATGCCACCTCAGGCCTTGGAGAGGGTGAAGCACAGTCCTTGGGGTTTGGGGAGAGCCTGGCTGCCACCACATGGTGGAGCTGAACATGTCTCCCGGAAATGGTAGAGAACCCGGGTGCAGCCCCAATGCTTGGACAGGGTGGAGTGAAGAAAAAGGTGGTCTTCCCAGTGACCCCCAAGGTTGCATTCAGAGAGAGGCAGGCCATTGCATGGGCCCTTGGAAAGGGTGGGACTGCCAGCTTCTAAAGCCTGGAAGATAAATGACTCTCAGATTTTGAAATCTAATGGAGTTTGCCCTGCAGGTTTTTGAAATTGGTTTCGTCTGGTGACCCCTGTGTTTCTTCCTCCCTATGGAAATGGGTATATGTATCCTATGACTGTTCCTCCTTTGTATGTTGGCAGCAAACAACTTGTTCTGAGTTTTACAGGTCCAGAGCCAGAGGAGAACTTTGCCTTAGGACTGACCATGCCAGTAGCGGACTTTGATGAAACTCTGTACTGGTTTTAACCTTGTGTTGTATTTGTAACATTACTGAAAAGGTTTATGGTTCTCTGATATTGTTATGGAATAGAATATATTTTGTATATGGAAAAACATGTCTTTTTTAGGGCCCAGAGAGTAGAAAATGCTGGCTTGAAAGGATTTATGTACCCTAGAAAAGCCATGTTTTAATCCTAATGTCATTCTGTAAAGGCAGCCATTTCTTCTAATCCTTATTCAGTATATAGGTTGGAAACTAGACTGGGTTATCTCCACAGAGATGTGACTCAATCAATTGAGGATATTAATATCGAAACTTATTAAATTCCCCCTTTTAAAAGCCATTCCACTTCTGATATATTGCATTCCAGCAGCTAGCAAACTAGAACAGTTTGCTGAAGTTGCCAGAATGTAACATACCAGAAATAGACTGGCTTTTACAAAGGGAATTTATTAGGTTACAAGTTTACAGTTCTAAGGCTATGAAAATGTCCAAACTAAGGCATCCATAAAAAGATACCTTGAGTCTGAAGAAAAGGCTGATGTTGTCCAGGGTTTCTCTGTCATATGGGAAAGCACATGGTGATGTCTGTTCTCCTTCTCTCCTGGCTTCTGGTTTCAAATGGCTATGATTCCAGTGGCTTTCTCTCTGAGTGTCTATAGGTCTCCATTAGCTTCTTTGGGATAATTCTGAGTTTTGCCTCTTAGCTTAGCATCTCCACATGTGTGTCCCCTGGTTCTATCTCTCTGCTCTCTGTGTTGGCTCTAACTCTTTCTCTGTGAGTTCTTTTAAAGACTCCAGTGAACCAATTAAGACCCAACTTGAATGGATGGGGGCCCACAACTCCACGGAAATAATCTTATCAAAAGGTCAAACCCACAGCTGGGTGTGTCATATCGCCACGGAAACAATCTAATTTAAAGCTCCCACCCTAATGATAGGTCTGTTCCCACAAGATTGGATTAGGATTCAAAGAACATGGCTTTGCTGGGATACATAAATTTTAAACCAGCACACTAATGCACCTTTTAAATTACTTAAATTATATTATCTATAGGTAATCTATTTCAATACTTTATGTTTTGCTAGATGGAAGAGACAGAGGCCTACTGGACTCACTTGGAACAGTGCCACAGGTATAGTTCCAACTGGGACAAAGACAAAGACAAAAAAGGAAATCTATGGCAGAAAAGTAATACAGAACTGAGAAAAGACAAAAAGTTTTACAAAAATTTGGACAAGATAAGAGAAAGACTTTTTAAGAAACAGGTCATTAGAGTCACAAAAACCAAAAATGAAATTTTAAAAAGCATGCTTTTGGTAAGAAGATGGGAAAACAAATCATGAAATACAGCAAAAATATGTTCTGGTGACTGAGTTGATGTAGCTCTAAAGTAGTAGATATCAGTATCTTAAAAAAGCAACACAAATAAAATACCTAAGAGATCTAAGAGGATGACTTTTTAAGATGATATAAAATTAACCTATGTCCCCTCAGTAGAAACTTGGTTTAAGGGTGAAGGACCTATATAAATACAAATATAACTGCAATTATATTGAATAGGCTAGAATTACAAAACATCAGTTCTCATGCTTTAGGGCATAAAAAGATCACTGCATGCAATCAAAATGACATTTCTCCTTTTTGTATGGTATTGGTCAAATAACAGACTCATAGGGCTTTAATGCCTGACTCTGATGCAAGACAGAAATGAGTTCAAGGCAGAAAACCGTATATGATGGCTGATGGCTAACTTCGATATGGCAATTCTCATATTCCTAAGAATATATCCAAAGAGTATGCTTCATGCCTCAGAAGGTTTGGTAGTCATGCTGAGAGAGAAAGAACAGAGCAAGTCCCTGGGGACATGCTGTACTGAAAGTATGATGATATGCATGTGAAATAATAACTTGCAGGAAACAATCAGCTTTACAGATTGTAACTCCATCGTTTCTTTTGTTTTGATTTGTTTAAGGAAAGAATATAAAAACCCAAAATATCTAAACCTGAAAGACATCTCAGTGAAACCTCATGGCTAAGCATTAAAAAATGTATCATTATTTAATCATATGCTAGAGAACAAGAGTAAAAAATCCAAGACAATAAAGCAATAATTTCTGAAGCTTTCCTGATCTTAAGGAGTCAGTTTTTTCAAATAAGGTCATTATTCCTGGGACAACAAAGATCTCTGTGTCCTATATTAAAGGGCTAATTTTGGACACCCCCCTTCCTTATATAATATTTGATGCTTAAGGGTTTTGTTTTTGGTTTTCTAACCAAAAAAACAGCATTTCTCACCAAAGGTCCTGATCAAAGATGCTCTGGAATGAGAAATAAAACTTTCAAACAGCTAAAAATTTGTCATAGGCTGAACTGAGACTAGCTTCTGGAATTCCAGATTCCAGTTATAGAAGACTATGTTTCTATAGTCTTCTATATTTCCTCCCTTCAATTCATGAGTACACCAATGCAGCATTCTGATGTTGCACAGAAATGGGTTATATAAAAATACACACTAGGGCTGGCCATGGTGGCTCAGCAGGCAGAGTTCTTGCCTGATGTGCTGGAGACCTGGGTTCTATTCCTCGTGCCAGCCCATGCAAAAAAAAAAAAAAAAAACACTGTCAGTGACTGGAAAAATATTTGCAAGCCCCCTTCAGGGAATGGTGAGAACGGGGAGAAATTCAACTTCCCCAAGTTGAATTCTTGATATTCTCACAAGCAGTGTGGACAACCAAAGCTATAGGCTAAGCCCCCAGTCTTGGGGTTTGTTCATATGAAACTTAACCCCACAAAGGATAGGTCAAGTCTACTTAAAATTTA